>APFE030827645.1:53491-83288 GCA_000404065.3 Pinus taeda | reverse complement strand
TACACATTAATATTTTATTTTCCCTAAGTTTAGACTTAGGGACTCCATTAAAAATATTAATTATTTTAATATCTCCTGATCTGTTTAAAATCTGCCCAAACCCTTTCTGGATATTGGAGATTTCATGTGCCCCAACCTCTCCACCCAATTTCGCGACTAGAGCACTTCCGATGCTACCCCAAATCAACATTGGTCACTAATCAGTTTGATTGGGAGAAATTAGTCATCCTAGATCTACTGGATCAAGGAGTGTTGAGGCTTTGTGAGTGAAGCATTGCCTGGAAAGACATCTGGCCGACACTTTGTGTTGATGTCTAGGTCTTGAAGTTGGAAAGGTAGTGTTGGTTATTGAGCTCTGTTTTGGATACACACTTGGATTTTTAAGTTGGTGGGTAGCAAGTAAGCTCAATGGTACCTAGAGGGGCTGAAAGCTTGAGTCCATCTTATTCCCACTTGGATAAAATTCCCTAGTCAGGAATCTAGTCTGTGGCAATGCAGTGCCTAAATTATTGAGAGACCACATGGATAGATTGCCCTGGTTAGGAATCTAGTCCGTGGCATTGCAGTGCCTAAATTGTTGAGGGGCCATTGGATAGATTGCCCTAGTCAGGAATCTAGACCATGGCATTGCAGTGCCTAAAGTTCTTCATGGTTCATACAGTTTGAGATCTTCCATTGTACTTGTACATTATGAATACCTCCCTAGTTAAGAGGGAGTATTGGAAAATGTAACTATGTTCGGTCTTCATTAATGTACTTGAGTCATCATGTAATGTACTTGTCAAAAGAATAAAGAAAATATTTTTTTTATTATTATTATGACTTATTAAAGCATGGGTTTCATGCTTGGGTCACCTTGTTTTAGGTCAAAGTCCCCATTGAGGACTTGTAGGATTTATTCTGATTCAATAGAATCATTGTACTTTTAAAGAGACCCTTCTTGGGCTTTTGAATCATTTTAAAAGGTTAAGTATTGAGTCAAACATGATTTATGTAACCTCCACACCATGTTGGCCTAGAAGAAGATCAAGTCGACCTAAGGACCCTATTCAACCTCACATGAAGCCTATAAATGCAATCTCATCGAATTCATTTGGAGCATCATTCTAACACACAAATTCGATATCTCTTGTAGCTGGGATGAAGTGCGAAGTTTGTTGCTGAGAAGCCAAAGTGAATGCGATTTTGGGGAAGTCTAAGGAAAAAGGAAAACATTGAAATTTTGGTGCCTCTCTCTCTTTGTTTTTGTGTCCTGGATTGGGAGATTGAAGTCTTCCAAGTTTCGTTGTTGCCAGAAGCTGCCAATTGTCAGAAGCTGTTGCATAGTAGAGTTGCTGGAAAGGGGTCGAAATTCTGTGAGGCTAACTTGGTGTGGAGGGAAGGTCTTGTCTTAGTCTAGAGTGAAGAGTTTGAAAGAATACTTTTGAAAGGAAGAATTTCTTGACTAGGCTTTTCCCCTCGAGGGGGGTTTTGCCCTGGCACTGTGCCTACATCATGTGTCTATTGCTTTATGTGTTGCTGCTTTGGTAATTGCTTGATGAACTAAAAGAAAGAAGATATAAAGAATTGTAATAACAAGAAACATCACAAGTAATTATCAAGAATAAGAAAATCTTTCAGCCTTCCTGATTTTATAACACAACTCACCGATGTCTCGACTCTGCACCTTCTCTGCTTTAGTGCTCAAAGCAGCACAGTCTTCTACATCCAATTTGTAGAGGTTCTTCACTCAAACCCAGATTCACTTCACCTGTCATGAGGCTATGTGACGAAGGAAAGCCTTTCACTTACTAAATCTCACATTGTAGCCATGGTCCTCCAACATGGCAACAAAAACCAGGTTCTTCTTCAAACTAGGAACATACATGACATCTTTTAATGTGAGGTGAGAACCAAACTCCCTCTGAAAGGTAACAGTACCTATGTCAGTCGCGCTATACCTCCCATCATCTTCCATCTCGATGTGCATTTGGAGGTCCTTCTCCAAGTCACTAAAGAGATCTTTGTTGTCGGTCATATGGAATGAAGCTTCACTATCCTATACAACACACTACCCATCATCGATGTCACCATGCAAGCGATGAGGATAAAATCCAATTCGAATTGTGAAGCAAGAGCTTCATTCGCCGCTCCTCCTAACAGCTTCTTACCAGCCTTCTTGTGCAGACACTTTGTGGCATAGTGTCCCAACTCGTGACAGTGAAAACATTTAATTTTTGACATGTCCTTCTTTTTGCCGCCTCGACTGGAATCTGATTTGGAATGGGATGACTTCCCTTTCCCTTTCTTTTCCTTTCCAGCTAAGGTACAGTTCTCCTCATCATCATGCTTGGATGAGGATCCATCTCTGGCGTCCCACCGAATCTCTTCTTGTACCAAGTTGGACCACAATCGCTCCCACTCTGGTAGCTTCTCCCTCCCATTGACTGAATCTTGATAGTTGTGACCAATGTTCCACCAAGGTTCCGGGACGAGGGGGCGCGGGAGCGAGGGGGCGCGGGAGCGGCCTATGCAAAAGCTCCCTACCATTTTTTAGGAAACTTGGGGGAGCGTCAGGGTCTTAAAAATTTATAAATATAAAATATAATTTTTTAATTGAGTCCACTATGACAATTTGGTTTGAATTGAAAAGCTGCAAAACATGATCATTGATATGAATATCATTTGGCATTATCCAAATTTATAATATCATATAAAATAATAAATTTAAAATTCTAATATATAATCATACATCAATGATCATACATTATGATTAAAGTTTAAAGTTTAAACCATATTGATGTTCCACTTCCTACTATGAACATTGAATATTGAACAACGAATATTCAATATTAACATAAAATTATTAAAGTAAAGTCTGATACATCATACACCAAGAGTCCAAATTTTATAGAATTATAAAAGATTAAAGTCGAGTCTGATACATCAAGAGTCATCATTGGCAAAAAATGCCAAATGCTAAAGGCTCCCATATGCTCTAAATTTTTATAGAAAACAATTTTATATTATTAGGCACGGCTGAAATTACCCTGAAAAAGCCACATTTTGCAGCTGTAGAAACTTTCTTTAATTTGAAATGAACATTACACTGAGCTTCCACTAGGTATAAGTGTATCTAACTACAATGATATGTTTCATGCAATATAAACTTCAATCTTTAACAGCATCACAAGACAAATAGTTAGTAGTAGATAAATATGGACATGATTAAAACTAAAAGCGTAAAACATATAAATCTCCAATTTATTATAATTATCTTGTTTGAATATAGCCTGACTGCACCATAAAACCTTCTAGGGAGCCTGAGATGTTCTGGACTGTAACATAGATTTTTTAATATTTACAATACTTGTATAGTGCTTCTCCCATTGTGGATCCCTGGTTTGTCCACTCTGACCATTGTCGATGTGAAATGATTCACTCAGAATAAGCCTATGATTTTTATTTCCGGCAAGAAATGAAAAGTAACATGATATATTATGGATATCTTTTCATGAAGCCAACCTAATATGGGCCCTCACTTCACCTGGAGAGAGAAATAAGCATATGATTTTATTTCCAGCACGAAATGAAAAGTAACATGATATACTATGGATCTCTTTTCATGAAGCCAACCAAATAAGGACCCTCGCTTCACCTGGAGAGAGAGAAATAAGCATATGATTTTTATTTCCAGCAAGAAATGAAACGCAACATGATATATTATGGATCTCTTTTCATGAAGACAACCTAATAATGGGCCCTCACTTCACCTGGAGAGAGAGAGATAGACTGCACAAACAAAATATGGTCAGCTTTTATGTAGAATTATATTATATCTCTGGAACACCCGCAAATTTGCAAATTTGAAAATATGAAAGTTGGGCTTTACTCCACCTTGCAAATCTTCTGTTCAGAAAGAGCCTCGATAAACATCAACCAGTACAGACGAGACGTTAACTTGGAGAAGTTAGATATTTGCACCAAGTTCAACACAGAAAAACAGAACAAAGTGATCATATGTGCAAATATATATTTTAGATAAATTGAACTGAATTTAAAATTCTTATGTATATATGAATACCTGGCCTTACTCAAGTATGCTAGTTGGTTGTTAGATATTCACATGAGATGAAATCAACTCCCTCTGGAATGATGAATCCGAACAATGAAATCCAACGCTATGAGTGGAGCGTTCAACGAACTTGCAAAGGTTGTGCAACTGTGAGTGTATTGTTCATGGTTCAGGGTGCCAATTTTATGACATGAAACAACGATTTTCCAAAACCCTAAACGTTAATTAACTCTTAATTAAAGATTAAGTTCAGCGTTTAGTTAATTAAAAAATTAAAATGGTTTTTAATGCATTAAAAGTGTGCCACGTCCCCTCTCGCTCCCCCTCGTCCCCCCACGTCCCCTCTCGTCCCCCCACGCCCCCCAGTCCCCACGCCCCCCACGTCCCCCACGTCCCCTGTTCGAAACGCCCCCTCAGGGAAGGGAAACGTTTCCCTGGCACGTCCCCCCGAGTTTCCTCCATTTTGGGAGCGTGGGGAAACGTCCCCGGAGCGCGAGGGAGCGAGGAAACTAGACCCCTAGGAGGGGGGGCGAGTCCCCGTGGAACACTGGTTGTGACAGCTCTTGGGAAGTCATAGAAGTGCTAGGCTCACCATATCGTCATCGGCGACTATAACACTGACACTTCCAAGCTCGTCCCGACATTGCGTGAACTTAGTCAAGTACTTTGGTATTGAGTCGCCCTTCTCTATCTTGATCTTTCTAAGCTTGTCCCTTAGTGCCAACTTCCTGAGGTCACTGGTCTTTTGAAGCAGTTATGTCAAGGCCTTCCACATTGCAAATGGAGTTTCCTTACCATAGAGATTCGAGACAATATGATCTCGAACTCGTTCTAGGATAATCCTTCTCACCTTTGCCACACACTTTCTCCATTCTGCCAGATCTTTAGCATCAGATGTTGGAGGATTTAGGATATCATGATCTATGAATTCCTTTAGCACGTTGTCTTACAACACTACCTCCATCCTGTCCTTCCAAGCTATGTAATTCGAGCTACGCTCAAGGGCATACTCAAGTCTCAATCCATAGAACGACATCCTGCTAACTCTGAAGTATGATACTGCAAAATCGATTTCTCCTGCAAAACAAACTTGTATTCTCCTCTTCTATAATGATTTCAGCTCTAATACCATGTAAAATTTTCTTGTAGATTCAAACTGCAAATTGTGATATGCTAAAACAATTGACTTTAATCTACCCTACTCATCAACGGAAACAAAAATTGATCGATGAAATCACAAAGCAGAAAAGGAAGAATTTCAATCACACGTAACACAATAATTTTATGGGGAAACCCACAGCTAAAAACCCCTGCTATCTACATATTTCATTAATCAGAAGATCTAAGAATAACATACAATGCGTGTTCAACTCGAACAATCTTTGTACAAGTACAATCTATCTCACTGCTTCATAAACCAGCTCAAGCCAATACTTAGCCAAATATGTTATCTGCCAAGCTCCTACTTCCTTGCACAGTTTCCTAGGGAATTAGCCCATATTTAATTGGTAAATTTGTCATCCATAACTGTGCAATTCATCCGTAGTCCTTCCTCTGATTGCATGCACCATCGGTTTAATTTAGACGATTTTACAACTGATAGTACATTGTCCTCGAACTCTAATCTCAACTATGTCTTTCTCAGAACTAACATGCATGAGTTATTTATGAGTGAATTATCAGTTATCTGATTGATCACTGCATGTGAATTAAATCCAATTTAATTCACTTGACCTCTCACTGGTTCCTCCATCAGTTAGAACTAGTTTAACTAATTTTAACCCAATTAAACTGAATTAAATAATTACAACTCAATCAGAACTCAACCTCAGCCCCTAAAATTTAGGGATCACTCTACATGACTCTAAATAGACTCCCAACTCGAATTTACTAAGTCAACTAAATCAACTTAACTTAGTTAATTGTTACAAGTTGCTATGAGAATTAGAATTGCAATTTAATTCAACGACAAATTAAATTAGGATTTTTCTTGTTGCATCTTTTCAACAACCAGTGTAAGATAGCGATACACTAATAATTCTATGTAAGCAAATGAAGCAGCAAATATAATCACCAAAAGAAAATTAAGTTCAAGAATTCATTACCATATCCATAACAGAAGAGCCACAATATTTCACCCTAAAGACTTGTGTATTATTATTTGAAAATAAAGAAAGCTTCAAGAGCAAAAAGCCAGAGCAGAGCATCAAGAGATGTTACAATGAGGAGCATATGCTTCTTTATATAGAAAAGAGCTCTTAAGACTCTTCCAAGTAAAAAACGACTAGATCCATGAAGGTGCACAAATTTGACTTGATTTTCGTTGATTAAACGATTGATCTATGTCAAAATAATCTCCAACATTGATTGCTTGAGAAAAAATTCAAATTCCTTGATGAAGGATTTTTTCTTGGTCCAAAAAAATATTTTTTCTAACTTTTTCTCCTCGAAAGCTCCCATTCACTTAACCAATTTGCACCATAAACTCAATTTTTCTTAAAAGATTGATTTTTTGGGGGAATTAATGTAGCGTTCCTAACTAGGAAATTCAGTGATACACAAAGCAAATAAACAAACCAACATCTAGAAATTGTTGATTTTTGGTAGCATCAGATGTGCTCTAGCCTTGAAATTTGGAGGAGAGGCTAAGGCACATGAGATCTCCAAGACCTAGAAATCGTTTTGAGAAATTCCACCCAGATGAAGAGTTATTAAAATAATTAATGTTTTTAATGGGTTTCTAAGTCCAAACTTAGGAAAATAAAAATATTAATGGGTATTAATAAAGATAAGGATGAAAAACTTCTAAGAGATGAGGATCAAATCTATCTTAATCTTAGTCGTTGATTAGAGACTTAATCTCGGCCATTCATTCATTAATAGGAAAAGTATAAGAGAAGACTTGGGGATCATTTCAAGACACACCGGCAGATACTCAGTATCTCAAGGAAAATCGATTCTCAAGAGAAGGACATCAATTTCAGAGGGAGAGTTGCAAGGTGGAGGAAGAGGAGGGCATCAGCAGCAGTCCGTGACTGGGGAGGAGGTGATGCAGGGACAGTGAGAGACAACGCAGAGAGAGACGCAGTCCAGAGGAGAGGCGTAGCCCTCACGCAGAGGGAGGTAGAGCCACGCAGAGTGACATAGAGGTGAGGCAGGAGTAAGAGAAGGGTCTCCAAAGTGTCAGAAAGTCAAAAAGGGAAAGTCTCAGGTGTTTTCTTTCAGTTTCTCTGTAAACTCATTCCTTGTATAAGCGATTGTTGCTCAAGAGTAATAAAACCCTCATCTGCTACACCGGGTTTCCCGCATTGGGTTTTTCTAGGGACAATTGTCCAAAAACAACTGCGTTGATGTGCTTGGTTCTTGTGCATGTATTTTCTCTGTGTAATTATGTGATAACTGCAGTAGAATTTATTTTAAGATTTGTTGAAGGGATTTTGTAAATAACTTATTGTGAAGAATAAGTAGGTGAAATAAATCAGTTGTTGCACTAGAATTTCAATTTAGAAATTTTCACAGAAATGAGATATAATCAATAAACACCCATGAAAGCATTGGAAATAAAGAACATTTGAGCTATCTTATTAAATCTTTCTGGGAAAATACAACAGTGATGGAATGGTGCACCTGGGCTTGTCTCCAAGGACAAGCGTGACAAAACCCAGGTCAGCAAATGACGATACTAGAGTTGCCCAGATGTTGCTCCAGAGGTGCACTACGCTGCCCCAGAAAACTGCACTGCCTGCTAGAAAGGATGTGCTAGAAACCCTGCTTCCTATGCTCAAAAAATTCTGCAACTTCAAGGACCACGTCCTCCTCCTCACACTGGCAATCTTGGCCTGTCTGGAATTGGCTAGGAAAGCCCTCCAAATTTGCCCCAAACACTGAGATGTTATCCCCTATGGCTTTCCTCCCTTCTCTAAACTATTCCCAGCTTCGTATCTCTCTCCACCACCTCCCACATGAGCCCTAGAATGATCATCTACACAATCCACAAAAGCTGTAAGTCGAGCTACCCCTGCGCACTCCACAAAAGTTGTAAGTTGAGCTGCCCAAATGCAGCAACCTCCTACTCCCAAACTCCTCCTAAAGGTTGATCCTCTGTTATACTCCAACTCTCCAAACCTTCCCAACAAGTGCTCCCGAATGAACTCCCAATCACCTCTACGTGTTACAGAAATACGCTCTGCTGGTTCGAAGGCTAAGTGGTATGGCCACAACTCTCCTCTGGTTCTCCTCAAGGTAGTGTGAAATGCCTTTCTAGGGAGGCACTCGAAGTCCCCTAAAGGAAAGGTTGAGTCTCCCACCTAAGAAACTCGATGCTAAAGAGCTAGGTAACTCAGCTAAGCAGCTCGAGCAACACAAGTAAATTCAATGTGCAAATGAATATCTCAGTTGGGAAGCTCTTCCTCCTTATATCTTCGTGGGCCTTCCTTTACTCATGTGGGCCCATCTCCAAGCCATTCGATTCCCCTCCAAGGCAATTCGAATTGCCGAAGTGCCGAAGTGCGTTTTCCCGCGTGGGTGGCCCCCACCTTCCACTAGCAATCTAATTCAGCGTTCCCTTCTCCTAATTTCCTAAGTCAAAAATGTTTGGGTTCTTTTACTTATCAAAATTTATGCAAAAAATGTGGAGAGACCAAAACCTGTTACAAATTTATTGGGAAGGGACATGACAATTAATTCCTTTTTTCTGGACCAAAAAAATTTCTTGAATTTTTGCTTGCTTGATTTGTGGAGATTCCCTTCTTGGAAAGTCCACATTCCACTTTTTAATATTTTCACTAGGAGAGAATTTATTTCTCTCATTTTTATTTTTTGACCAAATTCCGACTAATTATTTAGCCATTTTTTTGTCGAAAAAAAAGAAAATAAAAATAATTTGAGGGGATAAACATAATTTCAACCCTCAAAAGGTGTCTAAACCAAGGTTACTTGGAAGCAGGAGTAGAAGCGGGGAGTGGGAGCGGAAGTGGGAGCAGAAGCGAGAGCGGGGAGCGAAATTTTCAAAATCTCCTGGTTTGGGAGTGAATCGGGAGCGAATTTTTATATAATATATATTTTTATATATTTTGATGCATACATGTCAACAAAAGCATGTAGAATGATAAATTAGATATAAAAAGCTTAAAAACATGGATTACACCATATAACATCAATCATCTAAAAGTTATAATCTTCATCAACCAACCACGTCCATAAGTTACAAGTTCTCATTTATATAGCATGTAAGGGTGCACATAACCAAAATAGCATCGAGTGTAATCCATCTCTGAACTAAAAATACATCAAAAAATAGGCTCTAGATGGCCTCTAGCATCCAAAAACACATGCTACAAAAAACAGCTACATTTCATCAAAATCATTGCCTATCTTGGGAATTATGTCATTAATATGACCCTCTAAGCAATTAACATAAGATAGAAAACATGTAGCATGTCAAGCCAAGATTTTGTTTGAGTGATGAGTGCATTTTTAGTAGGGTCATGATAGAGGAGTTTGACAACCAATGTCACTAACATGAAGGTACATAGAGGGCTTGGTGCTCTTGATTAAATACGAGTCCCATACCCTAGTACATGACAAAATCCAATGGAAACATTGCAATCCTGAAATCCTGAAAAACTGATAAGTCTACTAGATTTTGTGTGAGATCTAAAATTCTACTTTATCCATATGAAATCCAATGAGGTTGGAACCACTCTCAAACATCTTGAGTCATTTCATGGTAATGTTAAAAATTTATGTAAAAGGATGAAAATGAAAGAATTTAACATTACCATGAATTGCATATCAATACTAGGGCCATAAAATTGAACATTAGGCTACCCTACTCAAAAAATCTTGTTTCTTTGAAAAAAATATGTGTTTGGAACATCTTTGTGACAAAAAAAATTGTGAAAAAAACCGAGCGAAATTTTTTTTTTGCAGGAGCACGACAAGAGCGAATTTTGGGAGTGCACTCCCAAGTCACTCCTGATTCGCTCCCACTTGGAGCGCGCTCCAGGAGCAATTCGACTTCCAATCTGATGGCTTACCAATCTGACTTCTTATGAGAATTATTCAAATTGAGAATGTCCAAGTACCTTGTATGGATTATCAATACCTCCCTAGTTAAGAGGGAGTGTTGAAATATGTAACTAGGTTCGGTCGTCATAATGACATATGTAATCATGATTCTATGTATTTGATGTAAAGAGAAAAAATTAAATTCTTATTGTTATTTTTTGAGGCATGGGTTTCATTGTCAAGGTTATTTGATTTATAGGTCAAGCACCCATTGAGTGCTTCTAGGGCTTGTCATTGAGTCTACAAGTGAATTGAGTCATTGTCATGTATAGAAAGTTGTCTTGGGCATGTTACATATTGTAAAAGAAAATTTATGTAAAGTCAAAAGTGTAAAATAGACCCTCCAAGACCTTGTCATCATGCAAAGCAACTCTGCCTAAGGAGAGGACAAGTCGGCCTCATTGGATAGTTATTCGACCAGAAGACTATATATAAGAGTCATCGACCTCATTCAAATCATCATTCATTCAAGCATCAAGAAGTTCGATCAAGCTAGAAGAAGAAGCCTAATACTTAGCAAAGGAAAGGAGAGATAAAGGAAGAAAGAGCAAAGCACTTTAAGGATTGTTTTGTGCCTCATTCATCTCACACGTGAGAGAAAACTAGGGCTCTTATTACAGTAGAAAGCCCAAAAATTACAATCACTCTAGATGACCGAATTTTGATGACAAAGGGATCATATTGCAAGCTGAATTGTTAAAGAAAAAGAAACCCATGAAGCAAAGAAGAGAGGACTATTTCTCCATATTCTCACTCACACGTGTGGCCTAGGTTTTTTGCAGTAAGGCCGAGTTGCGGTCAAGAAGTTGAAGGTTCGAAAAAGAGGTCGAAGAAGAAGCTGCAGCTACTGGAAAGCGAGTTTAACTAAAGTTAACTTTGTGAAAGAGAAGCTCATCAAGGAGAGGCATTGACTTGGTCTTGGAGGGGTCTTGGTCAACGGTCATAGGTCTTGGAATTAGTCAATTGAAATTCTATAAGAAGAGAATTCTTGTGGGTTTTCCTCTCAAGAGGAGAGGTTTTGGCCCTAGCTAATCGCCTATATCCTGTGTCCTCTTGTCTTATTGGTCTTTATGATTTTGTAGTCGTTTGATGATAAGAACACTAAATATAATCAAGTAGAAGAAGAAGCTAAATAAGTTGAGTAAAATACATCACAAGTAGTTATCAAGGTAAGAGAAATCACCTTATTTATTGCCCCTAGATTTCTCAACACCTAATCCTATCTTTATTGAAGATCATTTAGGGTGTTTGGTTGCAAATTCCTTAGAAAGCTATCTGGCTTAGATCCCTAGGTCATCTAACCTCTAGGTCTTACTAGGGAAGCCTCCCTTGTGGGGATAACATTTGAGCACGAAACCGTAGGTGAGAGACCTCTAAGGTAACAGTGATGGCTAATTCCTTTGTTGCCCTAAGACCTAGAGTGCCTAGTGAGGTTTTGCACTAGGCTACTAGATTTTGCAGTGACAGTGATCATATCCCGTTTAAAGCATAATAGGTGAGCTTGCAGTTTTCTACTTCCATAAAACTTATCATGTAGATTCCTTAAGCAACAATATATGATACCCTTGACAGGAGCATTCACCACTTTCTAGGCATTGTTGGACATTTGCCTAATTTCATTTTTTTTTACTAAGCACATTACAACCACGTATAATATTTTCTTGTTGATTTATTCATGTTCAAATATAACATAAAACAATATTCAAATCACTTAATATTTTAGTGAACTTTGACCATATTTATATAATAATTTTGAGGTTTAAGTGTTAGGTGTTACGCAACCATAAACAACATAGGGTGGTATATAATGATGTATTGAGAGATGATTAGAAGGGAGAGTGGTATGTGTATTGTGAGTAGCCTACCTCAGGGTCTCTTAGATGTACTTGCTGCAGCATCATTAACAAATGTGACAATTACTATCAAACTATGTTTATATATTATTGTGTTATGTATGTGCCCTTATGAAACTCTACACATCATGACCTCTCTAGGAAATGGATGGGCTTTTATCATTTGAATCCAACTCTCGTTTTACTAAACCAAGTGCTGAGAGATATTAATAGATGTTAACCCACTCAGTCTGCTGTATGCTTGCATTCTAGTGTTTGATTGAACAATTTTTATTTAATTTGTTTGCCAACACCTGATTGGCATTGTTTAGCTTTTCTCATGAACGTGAAATGACTGTTTGGCATCCTTGTCAGGGATTGCAGTTTTAAGTGCTCAATCACCATTGACTTTGTGAAGTTTGAGTTAAGTAATGAACAAAAAAATCATGACTGGACAAGAAATTTTATTTGAAAGAACGGGTTAAGACAAGTTAGTTAACATTACAAATCATGTAAGAGAGAATACTGATCTAGAAGAGAGAAGTATTGGAGTTTTTACGTCATAGAATTTCAAAATTCTGGAGAAAACCACACAAGAACTATCTAAAGTATTTAAAAAGACAACATTGCAAGTTTACAACATTAAAAGGACTTCCTCTTTCATCAGCTACATCTCCTATTACCTCAATAGCATGTATGAATCTTAGAATTTCTAAGAGATGCAGACATATGTTCTCAAATACGACTCTCCTCTCAAGATACAGGGAAATATTACATAAGAGACGGTGAAGGCTAGTTTTATAATAACTTTTCCTTGTTTCACTTGTTGCAAAATATGTACTTCAGTGTAAGTTGTAACAAGGTATCCCAGCATGTCTACTACACAATGTTCAAAGCTATCATTATATACTTGCATATTTAGTGCACTCCCTAATTGCAAGAAATGACCAAATCCTAATGTATGAAGTGTTCAGGAAAAACTGAAACCAACGGCAATGCATGTTGGCTGCTGCATTCTATTTGAAATAATATTAAAAAAAGGGATGTTATATTGCAGAGCTAGAATGTTTGATCCTCCTAACCGTGAATTATAATGTTATTAAAGGAAAAGAAAAATAGCCGTGCAAACAGCAGTTTCAAGAGGATTACCGTTGTCATTGCTTCACGTTCAGGCTCCATTGCCAAGTTGGCCCAAAGTGCCTCCTTTCTCATCTAAAAGTTTCAAGAGGAGAGGCACAACCAATAAATAACATATATATGCATATTCTTCACTACTACATGAAACCATTGTAGTACAACTTCTAAGAATATTAACAGGTCACAAAATTCATATTGCATTTGTGCAACTCATGCAAAGACTTCAGAAGTATCAATTCTGATAAGAAGCATGCAATTAACTTTCTTTGATAACAGGTCCTGAATTTTGCTGTATTCAGATGGGAAATGCCACATTTGAGATACAAAATAAACTATTTCCTAGTATTACTATAGCATTTACACAATTGGCATCAAAATTGAGCATAAACAAAACCAAGAGTTTTCGTCTATTACAGTCTATAGATGATTAATTTCAGAGACAAGCTAGTCCATTCCATCAAATGTGTGAGATAAAACCTCAAAACACAGATAGTCTCCACAAAATAAAATCAACTCCTCAATCTGAAAAGGTGCATTTAAAGTTATAGGGCACAAATATGTTGCACACATGATAAGTCCAATTATACTATTCAAAACAAGGGTAATTCAGCAAAATGAGGATGGAACTATTGGAAACACTGAGAGGGGGTGAATCAGTATTTCACTTACAACCGGTTAATTTTACTTTTACAGAGCATTAATTAACATTATCAGATGAAACATAAATCAACAGTAAACAACACCATTCAACAATGCATAATAACGAAGACGGTACATACAAGAGATTTTTAGGAGGCAAACCTTCTAGGAGAAAAACCATCAAACGCTTCTCAATATTTGTCTTGAATAAAATTTACATCAATATTCTCAACTCCAACTAAGAGAGGCTCCAACTCCTTGGTTTACAGACTCCAACTTGAAAGACGCTCCAATTCCCTAGTTTACCCACTGCAACTGGAAGGACGCTCCAACGCCCTGGTTTACCCACTGCCACTAGAAGCACGCTCCAATGCCCTGTTTATAGGATCCAACCTAAAGGATGCTCCAACACCCTGTTTACCAATTGGAACTAGAAGGACGCTCCAAAGCTCTATGTAGGCTCCAACCTGCCCTAGCACCACCTTGCCACCCTAAAGTGTTCACAGGCTCCAACCTGAAGCAGACTCCACTCTCTTACCTTGCACTACCCTGCCACCCTGATCAGTGAGCGAACCACGTTTAACAATATTTAGACTCGATCCACCTATGCTCAATATCAATAAAAGAACTTGCAATACTATCTGTGTTGCTTCTGCTCATTCGGTGCTTCTATTCATCAACAACACGCTGTCAACCATCCGACCATATAGTCTTAATTCAAGCGAGCACTACACATGTCAATAACCCTACTCAATGTGCTTCTGTCAAACTCTTGGTTGGACAATGTAGCAACACCCAACCACCCTAAAAATAGAAGATAACTAAATAAGACACATAAAACTATTTAGCCAATGTTCTTGATTACTGCACGACACATCAATTCCTCTAATCAATGTCCAACCACTACAACCATCATACTGTCATGCAACCTGTTACCACTGTCAATGTCACAACAACATGTCACTACATAATATAGTTGTCAAAAACAGTCATAACATTCTCTGTGGTTGCTTGTCAATGCTACTACTGTCATTGTTATCACCCAGAAGATCACTCTCCTCAATGTTGCCTTGTTTACTTCATGTAATCAGAACACTTGCAACATGTTCTTTTTCTTTCTAAATACGAGTCAAGACAACTTTAAAATAGTTGCATCAAATTCTCAACCTTGATAACCCGACATCTTTTGGTTTTCAATTTGAATCGATACTCACCACAGAAAACCCATAATTACTTAAAAACCATATAATAAATTAAATAGTCTATGCAATGCTCCTTTCGGGGCATGTTATACAAATTGACAAGAAACCACTCCAGTTTTACAAAAAAGATTACGGAATTCTAGTAGATCACTGGAAATTGTTAACTGTTCAACAAAATGACAATTTGACCCAAAGATAATTTCTGACTGTTATAAAATAATATAGATGCAACTTTGATCAATGAAGCCACAATACGCGTACCATGATGGGTTGTGTTACCCACCACTAGTGAGTGACTCCTATAGGAGAATTTTTCTCCTAGATTTTTTTCCAGTTGGCAGCTAACAACCCCTTGTAGCCACCAAGTAGCTCGATGTGCGACCATCCTCTGCCACCAGAACCAGCCATTATTCGCCCTTGCCAATTTCTTCTGATCGTATGTTTGAAGGTGGGCCTTCCAACCCTCAAGATATGGCATTTCATTATGTAATTGGATATTTTTGCTTTCTTATCATGAACAAGTTTGAACATGGATTAGTGGCGGGATTTGGCAGAATGAATGGGCTTGGTCATTACTCTTGTCCCATTGTCCCAACTTGGTGGTTAGTCTTGTATCCTAGTCCCATGGGATTTCCTCTATTGGCTACTAACTTTAAGACTGACACTACATGTGAAACCTCAATTTTCATTGTGTGGTCCCGCTTCCTGACACCTGTTGGAATTTCTAAGTCTGACACGTTAGAAACCCTTCATGCACTTTACTGATTTATTCCTACCTACTTGTTATGTTAATTAACAAGTTATTTACCATGTAAATACTGGAAATAAATACAAGTACATGCTCAACACATTACAGAGCATCAATTGAAGGAAACAGAAACAAGCACACAACTGACACCGTTGTTTTTGGACGAATGTTCCCGGAAAAACCCAATGCGGGAAAACTAGTGCAGCTATCTGAGGGTTTGATTTAATAAGCAGTTCCATAATACAATTTGGGTGCCAAATCTGGCTCACCCAACAGCGAAAAAATCTCAACAGTAGTACCTCTCTACTCGGAAGCAGATATTCCGACTAAAACCCTAGATAAACACTTTCGCAGCTCCACAGCTCCAATATGCCCCACGAAACCCCAGCGTTAGCCTCTCTCTGGCCCAGTGTTACGCCAGCGTCACTCTGACTTGGCCTACATCAACCTCTAGAGGCACTGCGTCAATCCTCTGGCCCTCTACGTCACCCATGCTGGCCCTCTGAGGCACTGCACAAATCCTGGCTGCCTCTACGTGAGCCCTGGTTGCCTCTGCGTGAGCCCTTGGCTACTTCTGCATCCCTCTCTATGGCTATTGCGTTGATCCTCTCAGTGCTATGTTTGCATCTCTGCTTCTATGTTCACTGCCCCTCAATTGCAACTCTAATCACTCTCTCAACTTTCTCAGCAAACCCAGCCCCAAAAAGTCAAAATCTTGATCTCTTGGTGTGTTCTCCAAGTGACCCTCAAGCCTCCTTATATACTTTTCTCATTGACAAATCAACGGTCGAGATTAAGTCCCTAATCAACAGCTAAGATTAATTCTGGCTTGATCCATGACTTTTGGACCCTTCTAACACAGTTTTATATTAATTCGCATTAATATTTTATATTCCCTAAGTTTAGACTTAGGGACTCCATTAAAAATATTAATTATTTTAATATCTCCCAAACTGTTTAGAATCTACCCAAACCATTTCTGGGTATTGGAGATCTCATGCGCCTTAACCTCTCCACCAATTTTCATGGCTAGAACACATCTGATGTTACCCCAAATCAACAACACCACATATATCACTCCCCTCTGTATGAAAATTCTTAAACCCAGAATCCTTACTACAGCAAACTGGTGTTACTTCTCCTACTTGTTAATCCATACAAGTTATTTACTGTGTTCTACAATAAATATCGAAGTAAATAAAACTGCAACATTCACTATTTAAAATAATATGCCGAAACAAGAAACTAAACAGGAAAAAGATATAACACAATGACAGTTATTTTTGGACAAATGTCCCCGGAAAAAGCAAGTGGGAAAAGTGGTGCAGTAGATTTGAGGGTTTTATTATTATGTAGTAATTTATGAATACAAACTATGGATGACTTGTTGGTTATCCAGTACAAATAATATCACTCGGCAAAGGAAATTAGTGAGATTACCTCACTCTACACTGCAAGTCCCGGCTAATCCAGCAACTGAAACAACGAGTCCCCGACTTCCTCTACATTGTCCTTACGCAATCACTACGTGGGCCTGCGTCACTTCCTCTACTGGATCGATTTTCTCTTAAGAGCCTCGACTTCAACTCTCCCAGCTCAGAACATTGAAATCCCAACTAAATTTCGGACTTCTGCACTGAAGACATTGCGTTGCTCTATGTGATCCCTTCGTGGCTCTGTGTCACCCTTACTGGGAAATACGTTGCCTCCTCTATGTCTTTCCATGTCTCTCTGGTGCGTATTGTTGGCTCAAGAGAAGATTCTCCAGCCAAAACTATCTCTGCCCCTCTCTATGTGATCACCATGAAATCACTGCGCTGCTCTACGTGAGCCCTTTGTGGCTCTGTGTCACCCTTACTGGGCACTACGTTGCCTCCTTTGTGTCTTTCCATGCCTCTGTGCTGCATATTCTTGGCTCAGGAGAAGATTCTCCAACCAAAACTATCTCTGCCCCTCTCTGTGTGATCACCACGAAATCACTACAGTGCTCTAGCCTCAGCAATTCGATCTCACTGATCAACCCTCTGCGTGTCTTCCAAATGACCCTCAAGCCTCCTTAAATAATCTTCTCATTGACATTCAACGGCCCAGATTAGAAGCTAATCAATGGCTAAGATCATTTCTGCTTGATCATCGTCTTTTTCTGGAAGTTACACCCACAGTTAGATTAATTTGATTTTTGGTAGCATCAGATGAGCTCTAACTTGAAATTTGGAGGAGAGGCTAAGGCACATGAGATCTCCAAGACCCAAAAATCGTTTTGGGAAATACCATCCGGATGAGGAGTTATTAAAATAATTAATATTTTTAATGGGTTCCTCAGTCTAAACTTAGGAAAATAAAAATATTAATGGGTATTAATAAAGATAAGGATGAGAAGCTTCTAAGAGAGGAGGATCAACTCTATTTCGATCTTAACCACTGATTAGGGACTTAACAACCAAAACTATCTCTGCCCCTCTCTGTGTGATCACCACAAAATCACTGCACTGCTCTACGTGAGCCCTTCGTGGCTCTGTGTCACCCTTACTGGGCACTACGTTGCCTCCTCTGTGTCTTTCCATGCCTCTCTATTGCTTATTCTTGGCTTAGGAGTAGATTCTCCAACCAAAACTATCTCTGCCCCTCTCTGTGTTATCACCACAAAATCACTGCATTGTTGTAGCCTCAGCAATTCGATCTCACTGATCAACCCTCTGTGTGTCTTCCAAATGTCTCTCAAGCCTCCTTAAATAATCTTCTCGTTGACATTCAATGGCCCAGATTAGAAGCTAATCAATGGCTAAGACCATTTCTGCTTGATCATCATCTTTTATGGAAGTTACACCCACAGTTAGATTAATTTGATTTTTGGTAGCATCGGATGAGCTCTAGCCTTGAAATTTGGAAGAGAGGCTAAGGCACATGAAATATCCAAGACCCAGAAATCGTTTTGGGAAATTCCATCCGGATGAGGAGTTATTAAAATAATTAATATTTTTAATGGGTTCCTAAGTCTAAACCTAGGAAAATAAAAATATGAATGGGTATTAATAAAGATAAGGATGAGAAGCTTCTAAGAAACGAGGATCAACTCTATTTTGATCTTAGTTGTTTATTAGGGACTTAATCTCGGTCGTTGATTCATCAACAAGAAAAGCATAAGAGAAGACTTGAGGGTCATTTGGAGACACATCGGCAAATGCTCAGTATTTAAAAGAAATTCAATTCTCAAGGAAGAGGAGATTGATTTCAGAGGGAGTTGCAAGGTGGAGGAAGAGGAGGGCTTCAGCAACAAGCAGTGATTCAGGAGGAGGTGATGCAGGGACAGTGGAAGATAGTGCAAAAAGAGAGACGCAGTCCAGAGGAGAGACGTAGCGCCTACGCACACTGACGCAAAGGGATGCAGAGCCACTTAGAACCACGTTGGATCAATCAGAGTGACGCAGGGGTGACTCAGAAGTGGGAGCAGGGTCTCCAAAGTGTCAGATGGTCTCATAAGGAAAGTCTCAGGTGTTTTCTTTCAGTTTCTTTGTAAAATCATTCCTTGTAAAAGAAATTGTTGCTGAAGATTAATAAAGCCCTCATTTGCTGTATCAGTTTCCCGCATTGGCTTTTTCCGGGGATAATTGTCCAAAAATAACTGTGTCGATGTGATTGATTCTTGTGCATGTATTTTTTCTCTGGGTAATTGTGTGATAGCTACAATATAATTTATTTTAATATTTGCTAAAGGAATTTCGTAAATAACTTATTGGGAATAACAAGTAGGTGAAATAAATCAGTTGCGGCAGTGATAGAATTTCAGTTTAGAAATTTTCACATGGTATTACAGCAAAGATCTGACAACGGGAAAGAAAAATCGATTATGGGTCAAGAGCATGATGCAGAGGCATCCACTCAAGGGGACTCGCACAAATTTCCAGAAGAATGCACAAGGGACGAATAATTGATATTAGCTTCCAAATTGGAAGAACAAGTCGCTTATCTTGCAAGCTCTGCCTCCTCGGAGATTTGGTATATAGATAATGGAGCTTCCTGGCATATGACAAGAATCCAAGAATGTTTTTCAGATTATCAAGAAGAAATAATGAATTTTCAGATCACCATGGGGAATAAGGCAAAGTGTCCTCCAATAGGAAGAGGTACCATAGTTTTTCAAACCGAAGCAGGAGAGCGACTTTGGGCAACCAATGTGCTGCATGTGTCGGGATTGGGGATGAACTTACTTTTCGTATCTCAACTTCAAAACAAGGGCTATGACCTTTTCCTCATTAAGAAGAAAGTATATGTCAAACACCCAAGTTGGAAAAAGAAGGCTCAGATTGGAATCAAAAGTAACAGGTTCTACAGGTTACTGCTAGAATCACCAATGGCGCTAATAGGCAGTAATGGAGACAAAGACTTGAATGAGCTATGGCACAGGAGGATGGTACACTTACACCATGGGGCTCTGAGATTTCTCAGGAAAACAGTATTAGGAGTTCCAGAGCTAAGTACTGAATGGGATGATGTATGCAGAGGGTGCGTTCTAGGGAAGTATGCCAAAGCTTCGTTTTCCAGAAGTTACAATAGGGCGAGGAGTGTGCTAGGATTGATACACTCAGACATCTACGAATCGATGTCCACAAAAGCTCTTAGTGGTGCCAAATACTTCATCACCTTCATCGATGACCATTCCAAGAAGACTTGGATTTACTTTCTGAAAACCAAGGATGAGGGTTTTGGTTGATTCAAAGAGTTCAAGGCTCTAATGGAGAATCTGACAGGAAAGAAGATAAAAGTGTTGCACTCAAACAATCGTTGAGAGTATGTTGACAAGGACTTCACCGATTTTGGTGCTAAGGAAGGCGTCAGAAGAGAAAGGACAACTCCCTACAATCCGGAGTAGAATGGAGTTGTAGAAAGGAAAAACAGGACTATTGTGGAAGCATCTAGGGCAAAGTTGTATGATCAAGATATGCTTAAATTCCTGTGGGCAGAAGCATGCAACGCGACAGTTTATGTCCAAAACAGGACTCCTCACAAGGCATTAGGCAAAATCACTCCGAAGAAGGTCTTCACTGGAAAGACACGTGAAGTAAGTCATTTCAAGATATTTGGGAGTTTGGCATATTGTCGTATACCCGAATAAAAGAGAAAGAAATTAGATCAAACTGCTGAGAAAGGATATCTTGTGGGATATAGCGAGAATGCTAAGGATATAGAGTCTATTTTCCAGGGAGTAGGAAGGTAGTAGTTCGGCGGGATGTAAAGTTCATGGAGGATAGAGCTTTCAGAAAATCCCGAGAAATGCCTTGTGGGGAGCAGTGAAAAGACGAGTCGTTGGTCAGACCACTTCAACCAATGAAAACTAGTACCAGAAATCTTCCTGAAGACCAGGCTTCAGAACAGGAGGAATCTCAGGAAGAAGAGGAGTTGACAGACGTACCTACTACCACTCGAAGAACGAGTCGGGAACTCCGACAGATTCCAAAAGATGCAAAAGACTTCATTGGTGCACCCAGGAATAGTAAAAGGAAGCAAAGACAGCCAAACAGATACCAGGCCTTAGTAACTCAGGTTGGGGAACCTTCTTGTTTTCAGGAGGTCATTCAGAATCAATTATGGGTGGATGCTATGGTGGAGGAATACAACTCTATAATGGTCAATGATGTCTGGGAAGTGGTACCTAGGCCTCAAGACAAGTCAGTGGTAGGTTCGAGATGGATCTACAAGGTCAAATATGTTGCAGAGAGTAGTGTGGAGAAATACAAAGCTAGGTTTGTGGCTAAGGGGTATGCTCAGAAGGAAGGGATAGACTACGAAGAAACCTTCGCCCTAGTAGCTAGGTATACTTCTATTAGAACCGTGATATCTCTTGCAGCACAGATGAGATGGGAGATTCACCAGGTGGATGTCAAGACGACATTCTTGAACGAGGTAATTGAAGAGGAAGTATACATTGAACAACTAGAGGGTTTTGAGACACATGAGAAGAAATCTCATGTATGAAGATTAAGGAAAGCCTGTATGGGCTTAAACAGGCACCTAGAGCATGGTACAATCGAATTGATGGCTACTTGCAGAAGATGGGGTTCGTCAAGAGTGACACAAACCCTAATCTCTACTACCTTGTCGTAGAGAATGAGCCTCTAGTCCTAGTGTTATATGTGGATGATCTCTTCCTGACAGGATCATCCAGGCTCATCAAAGACTGCAAGAAGAACCTAGCCACAAAATTTGACATGAAGGATTTGGGACAGATGCATTATTTTCTAGGGTTTGAAGTTTGGCAGCAGAAGGGTGAGATCTTCCTGGAACAAGGGAGATATGCTACAAAAATGTTGAAGAGATTCAGGATGCAAGATTGTTGACCTATGGCTACTCCAATGATCACCAACTAGAAGAAGATTGATGCATCAAAAGATAAAGATGTTGATCCCACCTTGTACGGGCAGTTTATAGGGTCCCTGATGTATTTAGTCAATACTAGGCCAGACATTTGTTACGTTGTCAACACCTTCAGTCAGTTTATGGTAGAACCTAAGAGGGCGCACTGGGCATCAGCGAAACATCTTCTCAGGTATATACAAGGAACAATCGAGCATGGACTATTGTACACCAGAGGCAATGACATCAGGCTGAGTGGGTTCACTAATGCAGATTGGGCTAGAAGTTCAGTAGATCGGAAAAGTACAATTGGGTATTGTTTCAACATTGGATCAGGAATGACCTCCTCATGCAGTGGGAAACAAAAATCCGTGGCTCTGAGCTCAGCTGAAGCAGAATATATGGCAGCTAGCACAACTTTGTGTGAAGCCATATGGCTTAGGAAATTGCTTGTCAGTCTATTTAGGAGAAGGATGGAAGCGACTAGGATCATGTGTGATAATCAAAGTTGCATCAAGCTCTTTGAGAATTCAGTATTTCATGATCGGTCAAAGCATATTGATATCAGGTGTCACTTTATCAAAGATTGTGTCTAACAAGGGGCAGTACAGTTGAGGTACACTCCTACAGGAGAACAGGTGGCAGACATCCTCACCAAGGCTCTAGGAAGAACAAAGTTTGTTCATTTCAGGGAGAAGATGGGGATGGTAAAGAATCCATTTCAATAATGGATAAGTATCAGAAGTTGCAGTGCAGCAATTAGCAGTGGCAGTACTATGGGCAGCGTGATGCGGCAGGTTGAAAGGGAGCTACAGTACAAATGTAACAGTGACAGTGGTAGTGTCATGGACAGCAATACAAGATGCAGCAGTGCAAGGGATGTGAGGAAACAAATCAAGCATCAGCACAGGTACCGATGCGGAAGATCAGTGTGATGGTTCTATAATGGAACATTACTAAAGCGCATTCCTCACTAAGAGGGAGTGTTGATTTTTGGTAGCATCGGATGTGCTCTAGCCTTGAAATTTGGAGGAGAGGCTAAGGCACATGAGATCTCCAAGACCTAGAAATTGTTTTGCGAAATTCCATCCAAATGAGAAGAAAGATAAGGATGAGAAGCTTCTAAGAGACGACGATCAAGTCTGTTTTAATCTTAGCCGTTGATTAGGGACGTAATCTCGGTCGTTGATTCATCAACAAGAAAAGTATAAGAGAAGACTTGAGGGTCATTTGGACACACAACGGCAGATACTCAGTATCTCAAGGAAATTCGATTCTCAAGGAAGAGGAAATCGATTTTAGAGGGAGTTGCAAGGTGGAGTAAGAGGAGGGCTTCAGCAGTAGGCAGTGATCGAGGAGGAGTTGATGCAAGGGCAGTGGAAGACAATGTAGAAAGAGAGACGCAGTTTAGAGGAGAGACACAGAGCCTACGCAGAGGGACGCGGAGCCACTCAGAGCCACACTGGGTCAATCAGAGTGACACAGGTTTGACGCAGAAGTGGGAGCAGGGTCTTCAAAGTGTCAGATGGTCTCAGAAGGAATGTCTTAGGTGTTTTCTTTCAGTTTCTCTGTAAAATAATTCCTTGTAAAAGCAATTGTTGCTAAAGATTAATAAATCCCTCACCTGTTGCAACGGTTTTTCCCACATTGGGTTTTTCAGGGGACAATTGTCCAAAAATAATTGTGTTGATGTGATTGATTTGTGTGCGTGTATTTTTTCTCTGGGTAATTGTGTGATAACTACAGTAGAATTTATTTTAATATTTGCTGAAAGAATTTCGTAAATAACTTATTGAGAATAATAAGTAGGTGAAATAAATCAGTTGCCATAGTGATAGAATTTCAGTTTAAAAATTTTCACAGTTGACATTCAACGACCAAGATTAGAAGCTAATCAATGGCTAAGATCATTTCTGCTTGATCCTCGTCTTTTTCTGGAAGTTACACACATAGTTAGATTAATACCCATTAATTATTTTAATTTCCTAAGTTTAGACATAGGGACCCATTAAAAAAAATTAATTATTTTAATAAAACTGTCTCCAGGTGGAATTTCCCAAAATGCTTTATGGGTTCTTTGGAATACATGTGCCCAAACCTCTCTGAAAATTTGAGACTTAGAACACATCCGATGCTATAAAAAATCAACACTCCCTCTTAGCGAGGAATGAGCTCTAGCAATGCCTCCCACTGAAGCATCACCCTAACTTCATATCACCGTCGTCTGCGTTGCTGATGTCTGACACACTATCCACCAACTACTGCACTGTTACTACAACTGTACTGTTGTTGACACTACCACTGTCAACACCTTATCCACACTATAGCTCCCTCTGAATTGATGCATCTGTGTTGATGTTGGCATTGCCCCTGCACTACAAACTGTTGTTGCTACTACATCAGCAACGAAAAAACATCTGAAACTAATGAGCTGGTGTTTAGTATAGATGCATCTCGATGCTGAAGATCTGACTATTTCTAGTCCCACGCTGTCCCTCTGAAGCCACTGCATTGTTGTTGCTACTGCATTGTGCCTTCGTGCACTATTGCAACTCTGTACTACGCTACTTAGACATGGCATTCCGCCACTGCATCTGTCACTCCAACACTCCTTTGCATCAACTGACACTGATCCATCCTACTACTTCTAATTTGGGCTCCCGTAGCAAGGGATTGATCCGAGAGGTGGGCTCCACAAGGATCTTGCCCATCTATAGCTCTTTCAAACTACAACTCTAAATTAGCCCATCTCCTTCATGGAGGTATCTCAGCTATCATGGAAAACTCCTCCTCCTCAATCTTTGCAGGTCTAGCCTTCGGATCATGCTTCTCATATTTGTCCTTCTTCCTGAGATGACACTGTGTTACGTAGTGATCGATTTCACCACACCTAAAGCATTTGATCTTCGAGATGTCTTTCTTCTGCCTCTGCTGCTCCTGCTACCCCTTGGATGCAAGGACTACATTCTCTTCCTCCTTGGGCTTTGACCCACTGCTACTGCTTCTGTCAAGCTTACACTTGACCAAGTCTCCCCTCAGCTCCTCTTGCTTAAGAGTTGCCCACATCTCATCCCAACTTGGCAAAGTCGCCCTGCCCACGATACTCTGGACAAAGACTTGCTACTCATCTGAGACTGAATTGAGGGCCAATCTAACCATCTCCGATCCTCGAGGTGTAGACCCGACAACTGCTAACTCATCACGGGTCTCCTGAAGCTTTGTGAGGATGGACCTATGTGTTTCCCCTTCTACATCTGTATGGATCTCATATTCTGCTCAAGGCACATCTTTCGTTGCTCAAAAGATCCCTGATACAGCGTACACAACGTACCCCACATCTCCTTAGCCGTCCCTTTACTAGCAATGTGACATACCACATGATCCTCCACTCCATCGAGGATCATTTTCTTTGCATTCGCCATTTCTCCTCTGTACTTTTTGAGCAGATCTGGATCTGGGGGCACAGCCACCGCGTTGTCAATGTAGGCCTTGAGAAAATTCTCATCTAGAAGGCACGACATCCTTGCCTTCCACATCACATACATGGATGCCCCATCCAATCTCTCTTGATATATCAACAACAAACTGCCATCTCTGCCATATAGAAAGTTGAATGGCCTCCTCTCTCCTCTGCATTTCTACTGGGCTAGCCTACGCACTCCCTTCTAGAGTCTATAGATCTGTTGCCCCTTGCTACTGCTCAATTGATGAGAATTTGAACTTCTTGGCTAGAAGTCCTCTTAGGAAGAACTCCCTCAATTGTGTCTCTCTCTTCCCTCTGCCCAGCAACTGCTTGCAGAAAACTGTGTCCCACCATAAAAAAACCTCTTTCCACTGAAGCTTCTGCTACGTTGCTCCCTCTGCCGCTGACCAATTTTGATCCGGAAATCTTACCTCTCTTTCGACTAACTCAGAGAGAGATTTACCATGAAAATCTAGCCCTCCTGAACTGCGAAAACCCTTTGGGGATTCGAATTGCTACCTCTGCAAGAATTTCAAATTCCCTTCTTCCTTCAGCATTGGGTCTTCAGGCTCTGTTCTTCTTACTTAACCTATAGCTCTGATACCATCTAAAAATTCCTAAACTTGGAATCCCGAATGTAGCAAACTGATGCTACTTCTCCTCCTTGTTAATGCATACAAGTTATTTACTGTGTTCTACGGTAAATATCTAAGTAAATAAAACTGTTGCATTCACTATTTAAAATAATATGCCAAAATAAGACACTGAACAGGAAAAAGATACAACACAATGACAGTTATTTTTGGACAAATGTCCCAGGAAAAACCCAATGTGGGAAAACCGGTGGAACAGATTTGAAACTTTTATTATTATGCAGTAGCAATTTCTGAATACAAACTTTGGATGCCTTGTTGGCTATCCAGTACAGAAACTATCACTCGGCAGAAGAAATTAGTGAGATAACCTCACTCTACACTACAAATCTTAGCTGATTCGACAACTGAAACAACGAGTCCCCGACTTCCTCTACAACAGCCCTATGCAATCACTGTGTGGGCGTGCGTCACTACCTCTGAGAAACTGCGTCACTTCCTCTATTGAATCGATTTGCTCTCAAGAGCCTCAACTTCAACCCTCCCGGCTCAGAACATCGAACTCCCAGCGAAATTTCGAACTTTTGCACTAAAAACACTGCACTGCTCTGTATGAGCCCTTCATGGCTCTGTGTCACCCTTACTAGGCACTGTGTTGCCTCCTTTGCGTCTTTCTCTATCTCTCTATTGCATATTCTTGACTCAGGATAAAATTCTCCAACCAAAACTATTGATGATTACCACGAAATCGCTGCGTTGCTCTAGCCTCAGGAATTCGATCTGACTGATCAACCCTCTGTGTGTCTTCCAAATGATCCTCAAGCCTCCTTAGATAATCTTATCTGTAATATTCCTAATTAGCCATGGCTAATTGGAATATTCGATTTTGTTCAGTTTTTGCCTTCTATACTTATTTGTAAATAAAAGAAGTGAGGACAGGGGACATAACTCACTTTTAGAATAAAAAGTCACTTCCTAGTAGCACAACGTTGTGACTTAAAGGAGGGGGCCAAAGGAGGATGCAGAAATGGAGCCCGCGCAGATACATGGAGAGACTACGCAGGAGGGAAGGAACAAGTGGCAAGAGGGGAACCACGCAGGAAGAGGTGAGCCTTGGGATTGAGAGAGGCAAAGGTTATAAAAGAGAGAGGAGCCCCCTCATTTTGATCATTCAGTTATGTGCATTTTGAGCTAGTCATTTCAACTTCTGAGCACGCTGACTGTTTAGCTAGTTTGCAGCATTGTTTAGTGCATTGAGTGTCTCCATTCAAAGATCTCACCCTTAGCCCCGGGGGACTTCGAGTGCCTGCTCGGGCAAGGTATTTCCTTTGGCATTTCAGCAGTAGTTTTATCAGCATTCCAGCAGCAGTTTCAGCAGCGTTTTGGAGGACTGTGCAGCACTGGGAGAGGGACGCAGTTCTTTCTGGCAGTAGTGTGGATTGGGGTTCTTGCAGGGAGATTTATGCTAGGTGATTGAGCGGGGGACTAGCCCTTGCATCTTGGAGGATTTTTGGCAGAGTTTCTGGCAGAGTTCTGAAGGGGTTCCTTCAGTGGCAGCGCAGAGCATTGAGGGACTGTGAAGATCCCCAAGGGGGTGATTTTCGGAGGTCGGCTATTCTAAGAAAGCTTTTTGGGTTTTTCTGGGTTTCTTGAGTAGAGCCCGATTCCAGAGTTTCACCATTTTTCGAGGGGAGTAGCCCCAAATCATTATTTGTTTTCTAACAGCAACAGCAACACAGCAGTTCTCCAACAGCATCCACGCAAAGAGGCCATTCCTTGTTATTCTGAGAGCTTTTCTTCACTTGGTGCCATATGTTTGATCACCTCTTCTACTCATTTTATTGCTCAATATAATAAAATGGCTTAGCATTTCTCGCTGCATTTCTTGAGTATCTTCTTATATTTCCTGTTTACACTATTATATGTTGTACCACTGTTATTTTGTCATTTTTGGGTTATTATATCATTTGCATGTATTTGGTTGGAGTTTTTGCTAAGGTTTGAGGAATATTTCGGGTTAGGGATATTACAGTGATATTAGAGCATAGATCTGGCTCAACGTGTGGAGCTAGCAATCTATGACACTGGGGAAAAACCCTACATTTGTTACAGAGGTAGGAGATACAGAGACACTGGACGTAGGTTGGAGAATACCTATGGAGAGGGAGACTTTGTTCCGGTGGTGGACACAGAATAGGAAGAGCCGGTGGTTGACGCAAAACAGAAAGCGCTGGTGGTGGACACGGAGCAAATGGCAGACGAAAAACGGGAAGAGAATTGCGGATATGCTCCTCAAATCAGTGCAGGATCTTTCGAGGCAGATTGAGGTGATGGGGCAGAGATTCACGGCAGTAGAGGCCAGACAGTGTGAGAGCCCACGAGTTTTTCATATTGGTGAGGGATCAGGTGCATCCCATCATTTGCCAAAACAACGTGATATTGCGCAGCAGGTGGCCTTGCATGCCCCTACACGCTCTACCATGCCCATGTTCTTAGGAGAAGACACGGCGGTCAGAGCCCAGCAGGAGGCAGAGCCTGGGCGTATGGGCGATTATTTTGCAGAGTACCAGGGATATGGGCAGGAGTTCAGGGATGCTCTTTCATTCAGAGACTTTGTTCAGCTCCAACGGGATAGTAGGCCCCGCGATCATCACAGAGGAAACCGGCATTACCATGATGGTGACACCCACCGTGCAGCGAGTAGATTCCACTTGCCTACGTTTGATGGTTCATCAAACAGTTCGGCGAAGTCTTGGGTGGAGAAGCTCGACATTTATTTCCAGCTCAACCAGATGTCGGAGGCAAAGGCCATCAAGGTGGCAACATTGCATTTGGATGGCAAAGCCCAGGATTGGTGGTTTCACGAGATGGTTACACTCGAGCACTCTACAATGACGACATATGTGTCGTTTACCAGAAGATTGATGGAGCGATTTGATCGGAGGGATCCAGAGCAGCGTTTTGTTGAGCTAACGAGGCTCAAACAGACAAGGAGCCCAGAGACCTACATTGCAGATTCCTTGAGGGTCTCCGTGATGGTGCCAGACCTCTCCATGGCATGGAGGGTCTATATGTATGTTGAGGGGTTAGCAAAGCCACTTCGGGGTCTAGTCCGATCAACTAGACCAGCTACGCTCCAAGACGCTATCAGCAGGACCCGAGACTTACAGGATGTCTTACCCAGGACTCGGACACCTTACCCCCAAAGACAGCCTTTTCAGTCTAAGGGGAAGGATGTGAGGATTCCACCTCCAAAGGGGAATCCACGATGAGTACAGATTGAGGACGATGTCAAGAGGGAGCTGAAGAAGAAGCGGTTGTTCTTCACATGCCAGGAGTCGTGCGCACCGGGACATAGATGTGCTGCGAGTAAAGCACATTTTATTGAGGTCTTCTCCGAGAGCAGTGGAGAAGAGGATGACGAGGATGATGTGGAGGCAAGAGATAGCCATGCCATACAAGGACCTTTGCCACCTCCACTGCCAGCAGCAGGTGGTGCATCTTTTGCACCCACCGGAGGGGCCCTTGCAGCATTGCGAGGAGTCCCCAAGTATTTGACGCTACACATACGAGGGACAGTACGTGACCAACGAGTATCAGTTTTGGTTGACAGTGGGGCGACCCACAACTTCATCGATGCACAGATGGTTGAGCGGAGAGGTATTCAGATAGAGAGCTTCGATGGGTTTTCAGTCTTGGTCCCAGGAGA
>APFE030827645.1:19893-48008 GCA_000404065.3 Pinus taeda | reverse complement strand
GGGGGCGAGTCCCCGTGGAACACTGGCTACCACCCATGGGTGATGAGCGGCATTTGGTATTGCAGCCGGAGGCTATCATTGATAACAGGGAGAGGCAGCTGTGGAGCCGGACGGTCCAGGAATTCTTGGTGAGGTCGAAGAATTTGCCGAACGAGAATGCCACTTGGGAGAGTGAGAAGATCTTGCAGCATCCATCACTTCAATTGCTTGAGGACAAGCAACATTTTGCCGGGGGAGACTTAATATTCCTAATTAGCCATGCCTAATTGGAATATTCGATTTTGTTCAATTTTTGCCTTCTATAGTTATTTGTAAATAAAAAAAGTGACGGGTGACATAACTCACTTTTAGAATAAAAAGTCACTTCCTAGTAGCACAACGTTGTGATTTAAAGGGGAGCCAAGGGGGGCAAAGGGGGACACAGAAATGGAGCCCATGCATATACATGGAAAGACTGCGCAGGAGGGAAGGAACACGTGGCAGGAGGGGAACCACGCAGGAAGAGGTGAGCCTTGGGTTTGAGAGAGGCGAAGGTTATAAAAGAGAGAGGAGCCCCCTCATTTTGATCATTTAGTTATGTGCATTTTGAGCTAGTCGTTTCGACTTCTGAGCACGCTGGCTGTTTAGCTAGTCTGCAGCACTGTTTAGTGCATTGAGTGTCTCCGTTCGGAGATCTCACCCTTAGCCTCGAGGGACTTCGAGTGCCTGCTCGGGCAAGGTATTTCCTTTGGCATTTCAGTAGTAGTTTTATCAGCATTCCAACAGCAGTTTCAGCAGCGTTTTGGAGGACTGCGCAGCGCTGGGAGAGAGACGCAGTTCTTTCTGGCAGTAGTGTGGATTGGGGTTCTTGCAGGGAGATTTATGCTGGGTGATTGAGCGATGGACCAGCCTTTGCATCCTGGAGGATTTTTGGCAGAGTTTCAAGCAGAGTTCTGGAGGGGTTCCTTCAGTGGCAGCGCATAGCATTGAGGGACTGCGCAGATCCCCAAGGGGGTGATTTTCGGGGATCGGCTATTCTAGGAAAGCTTTCTGGGCTTTTCTAGGTTTCTTGAGTAGAGCCCGATTCCAGAGTTTCAGAATTTTTCAAGGAGGAGAGCAGCCCCAAATCATTATTTTTTTTCTAGCAACAGCAGCAGCACAGCAGTTCTCCAATAGCATCCACGTAGAGAGGCCATTCCTTGTTATTCTGAGAGCTTTTCTTCACTTGCCTTGTGCAAGTCGAGGTGCCATATGTCTGATCACCTCTTGTACTCATTTTATTGCTCAGTATAATAAAATGGCTTAGCATTTCTCGCTACATTTCTTGAATATCTGCTTATATTTCCTGTTTACACTATTATATGTTGTACCACTGTTATTTTGTCATTTTTGGGTTATTATATCGTTTGCACGTATTTGGTTGGAGTTTTTGCTGGGGTTTGAGGAATATTCCGGGTTAGGTATATTACATTATTGTTGACATTCAACGACGCAGATTAGAAGCTAATCAATGGCTAAGATCATTTCTTCTTGATCCTCGTCTTCTTCTAAAAGTTCCACCCACAATTAGATTAATACCCATTAATTATTTTAATTTCCTAAGTTTAGACTTATGTACCCATTAGAAATAATTAATTATTTTAATAAAACTGTCTCCGGGTGGAATTTCACAAAACACTTTCTAGGTTCTTTGGAATACATCTACCCAAGCCTCCCTGCAAAATTGGAGCCTTAGAGCACATCCAATGCTACTAGAAATCAACACTCAGCTCATTATAACCCCTTTTCACATATTTCCCATCCGGGTCCACATTTGTCCATTCGGTACACAAGGAGTTAGCCTCCCCCTCCCTTTGTCCACACTTTGGATCGGGCCTAGAACAATGCCCCAGAGGTTCATGCAGCTAAAGGAAAGTTAAAAGCATAATTTGCCCAATTACAACAAGAAATGGACCATAAAATGCAAAAGATGGTCAAGACAAAAGAATTTAGCACGTGGGAAAAAGCCAAACATGAGTTCTACCCCTATTATTATGGCCATCACACTAGTTCCTAGGGCCCCTATATGAGCCCCCTATTGGAATTTCTAAGTCTAACACGTTAGAAACCCTTCATGCACTTTACTGATTTATTCCTACCTACTTGTTCTATTAATTAACAAGTTATTTACCATGTAAATACTAAAAATAAATACAAGCACATGCTCAACACATTACAGATCATCAACTGAAGGAAATAAAAACAAGCACACAAGTGACACCGTTGTTTTTGGACTAATGTCCCCGGAAAAACCCAATGTGGGAAAACCAGTGCAGCTATTTGAGGGTTTGATTTATTAAGCAGTTTCATAATACAATTTGGGTGCCAAATTCGGCCCACCCAACAGAGAAAAATCTCGGCAGTAGTACCTCTCTACTCGAAAGCAGATATTCCGGCTGAAACCTCGAATAAACACTCCGACAACTCCAAAGCTCCAATCTGCTCGACGAAAACCTAGCATCAGCCTCTAGGAACTGCATCAGCCTCTCTCTAGCCCAGCCTCACCCTAGCTTGGCCTGCGTCAGTCCTCTGGCCCTCTGCGTCACCCACGCCAGCCGTCTAAGGTACTGCGCAGCTCCTGGAGAGGCGTGAGCACTGGCTGGCTCTGAGTGAACTAATGTTTTAAAACTCCGACTCTGTCGAGGGTCAACTACGATTTGGTATCGACTCGGCCAGCTCGATTTCAATGACTCGGTCATTGTAAAAAATACATTAAACATTTTTATATATAGAAAAAACATAATTTTAAAGATTTTCATTCATGTTTCCAAACACACAGCATTAGAATATAGATAGAAGACAACATATGATCAATGTAGGTTCATTAACTTTCTTTTTCAATTCTTTGCGTTCCTATTTGTGAGACCACTGGCTTTGATTCCATTCTTCACTAGAAAAAGTCTTTTGCAAGTTTCTATGTTGTGAAACCATAGATTGCAATGTCAAAAAATGAGTAGCAAATCTAGTAATGGCAAGCCTAATAATATCCCTGCCCCTTGTGTGTTTCCTCATCAGGCTCAAAATCCATGAATGATTGTAGATAAATTTTGTTATGCTTTTGGCATGATCTACAGTGTTTTTGACCCAATCTAATTTGCCAATATCCTCAAGCATGAGGCCTATGCAATGTGCAGCACATGGGGTACAAAAGATGGTTCTTTGTTTTTCCTCTAATAGTTTACTAGCAAGAACATAGACGCATTATCTGTGATGACTTGAACAACATTAGCCACCCCCACCTCCTCAACAACCTCATCCAATAGCTGAAACAAAAATTGTCCATCTTTTACCTTATCAGATGCATCAACTGATTTGAGAAACATGGTTCCCTATGGGCAGAAGATAAGAAAGTTTATGATGGTACGATTTCTTTGATCAGTCCATCCATATGACATGATGGTACATCCTGTTCTTGCCCATGAGTTTTTGAAATCTTTCAAATACTCATTTATGGAGGCAATTTCCTTCTGCAAATGATACCCCCTTATCTCATTCATAGTAGGCCCTTTGAAGCCTTTTCTAGCAACAAGTATGGCATCAAACATAGGCTCATAATATGGTGAACGAGAAGCATTGAAAGGGATATCAGCATCATACCACCACCTACATATGTAATCACAAGCAGTCTCCCTCAATTCTTTCTTCCAATGGTCATCTAAAGTGAGCTGCAAAGTTCTCTTAGCTTGAGGACCACTTGCATCTGATGGAGAGGAGGGTGTGACAATGAAATAACTCTTGATATTCATATCACCCTTCTTTTTCATTTTACCCTTACTCTTTTCTTGAATAGACTCCAAAGAGGGAGGAACATATCTGAAGGGGTTGGATGCATCAGTACAAAGCGATAAGAGGAAGAACCCTCAAAATCAAAATGAAGGTTGAAGCCAACATTTTTTGTATATTCCTCTTCCTCCCAATTTCAGCCTCTAACTCTTTTTGCCTAGCGTTTTCTTCTTTCAAAGTTGGCTAACAATTCCTTCCTAATCTCCCCAATTTCATCTGACTCACATGGACTAATTTGGCCTCTAATCCCCGCCAAGTGTTGTTTCAGCCTATTAGTGCCCCCAGGAACTTCCTTAATTTTTCTATGGCAAAATTTGCAATGCATTTGACTATCAACCATTTCAACATATGCCCAAGCAGCATCTCTCACTCTAGATGTGAATTTTTGACTTGGAAATAAAAGCAAAACATCTAAAAATGAAAACAACAAAAAATGGCATTGCTTCAATGTTCATTTCTTTCACAAAAACACTATTTTCAATTTCCAAATTTGCACATAAAAATTAATAATAAAAAACAAAGTTTTACAAGTGAAAAAGAATACCTCCAGGCACAAACTGCCTCCTCAAGGTTGCTCCAAGAAACGAAATCCTTAATGTTGCTCCAAATGGCTGCCCAAAAAGCTCCTCACTCCTGCTACAATGCTTGCCCAAGACTCCTCACTGTTGCTCCAACAACAAACTCCACAACTCCTTACAAACTCTCAATCAAATGCATGAGATGGTTGTGAGGAAATAAGATGGGTTGGGTGGGTTTTATAGGGTTTAGGAGAGGGGAATGGAACCCAAATACACTATAGGCAAATTAGAAACCTGTTTGGACTCCCCCAAAAGCAAAAAATTAAAAGAAAATCGTTGTTTTTTTGGTTCACGAGCCGCTGTCATCCAACCCGTTCGAGTAGGCTCGGACTCGGCCGGCTCAGTAATAACCCGACCAGCTGAACCGATTCACAAGCCGAGTTGACCCGGTGAAGCCTTGACTCGGACCAACTCGGCTGAGCCAATTCCGAAACGGTCGAATCTTAAAACACTGGCATGAACCCTTGGTTGGTTCTGCGTCCCTCTCTTCGACTACTGTGTTGATCCTCCTGGTGTTATCTCTTCCTCTCTGCTTCTGTATTCACTGCCCTCAGCTGCAACTCTGATCACTCTCTCAACTTTCTCAGCAAACCCAGCCTCAGAAAGTCAAAATCTTGATCTCTTGGTGTGTTCTCCAAGTGACCCTCAAGCCTCCTCTTATACTTTTCTCGTTGACAAATCAGCAGTCAAGATTAAGTCCTTAATCAACGGCTAAGATTAGATTTGGCTTCATCCATGACTTTTGGACCATTCTAACACAATTTTATATTAATTCACATTAATATTTCATTTTCCCTAAGTTTAGGCTTAGGAACTCCATTAAAAATATTAATTATTTTAATATCTCCCAAACTGTTTAGAATCTGCCCAAACCCTTTCTGGGTATTGGAGATCTCATGTGCCTTAGCCTCTCCACCAATATTCGTGGCTAGAGCACATCTAATGCTACCCCAAATCAACACTCCCTCTTAGCGAGGACTATGCTCTAGCAATACTCCTCACTAAGTATCACCCTGATCATCCGACATCAGTCCATGTGCTAATGCTAGGCTTGATACCCAACATCCTTTGCACTGTTGCATCTTGTACTATTACCCATGGCCCTACGACTGCCAGTGCTACATCCGTACTGCAACTACCTCTGCATCCGTGTTGCTGCCCATGGCCCTGCCACTGCCACTGCTACACCTGCACTGTAACCCCTCCCATCATGCTGCATTGTGTTGCCCATAGCACCACCACTACTAACTGTTCCATTGCAACTCAATTACTGAGAAGTAAGTAATTGATCTCCCAACTCTAACATCTTCGTCAGGCTAGAAACACTCCTGATGCTAAAGCTCCCTCTGTCACTGACAAGTGCTCCCTCTATGACCTCTGCGTTGCTCCAACAACTCCATGTATCTCGCACCATTGCACACCTCTCTATGTCATCCTGCACTAGTGCAACACTCCCGTGCCTCTCGCACTGTCGCAGCCTGCTAGCCTCACGCTGTCCTGGGAATCCTACACTATAGCTACCTATGTCGCTTCATCCGCATTCATCTCTACTGACATTGCCAGTACTGCTACTCCTCTTCGGGGCTCCCATAGCAAGGTCTAATCCAAGAGGCTAGGTACCTCGAGGATCCTGCCCCTCATCGCATGTAGTCCTCCTGACTACAGCTCAATGTCTCCTCACTTCTTCCGAAGTGGCACATGAGCACTCATGGCACAATCATCGTCTGTCTCCACTTCCTTCTCTGCCCTTGCTGGCGCTGCCTTCGTCTCGGAGGCCTATTCCTTATTCTTCTTCCTTGGACACTGGGTCGCATAATGACCCAGCGCCCCACAATGGAAGCATTTGACCTTGGAGAGGTCCTTCCTCTTTCGTTTCTCCTGCTTTTTGTTAGATGCTAGGGCAACATCTTCCTCCTCCTCCTCCTTGATTCTAATCCCCTTGCCGCTGCTTCCCGCCTTGCTCAGCCTTCTGATCTCTTCTTGGCAAAGAGCAGCCCACATTTCATCCCAATCTAGAAGGGTCACCCTGCCCAGTATGCTCTGGACAAACACCTCCCAGTCTTCTGAGATTGTGTTCAGGATTGTTCTCACCATCAATTCTTGATCCGGCGTGGCCCCTATGGAAGTCAGTTGATCCTGGATCTCCTTCAATCAACCAAGGAAGGGATCGATCTGTTCTCCCTTCTACCTCTGGTATGATCGCAGTTGATTTTCTAGTAACATCCTTCTCTGCACAAAAGTATGTTGGTACAGTTTCTTTAGAGCCTCCCACATCTCAATTGTCGTGTCCTTTTCGGCAATATGTGGTACTACATGGTCCTTGACCCCATTAAGAATGATGCTCTAGGCCCTCATCATTGCCTACTCATACTTGTCGCTATCAGCTAGGTCAACTGGGATAACTATCGTCCTCAAAGCAAAGTGCTTGACACGATTCCTGTCTAGAACAGATAAGATTTTGACCTTCTAGACTACGAAGTTTGAGGCTCTGTCCAGTTTGTCCTGGTCTCTTACCCCGTTCACTACCACTCGCTGCTCCTCTACTTCCCTCCTAGAAGTTCTCGGTGTGACTCCCTCTAAGTCTCGATTTCCCTCCTGGAAACCCTTCTGCCAAAGTCGAGATGCCCCCACTCCAATCACTAGTGCAGTTGCACCACTGATCCGGATTTCTCGGCTAGAAATCCTCGGTAGCAACTCCCTCTTCCTTGGTCTTGCCTTGTTAGGTATTGTTCTGACTACAGTACCCCGCCAACTTCACTGTACAACTTTCCCACAGCCTCCTAAACCCCAGCAAACTGAAGGTTAGAGCTTCTAGGCTCTGCGCAATCCCAGCATCAGCAAATCAACCTCCTCAGCCAACTGCGTCAACCCTCCTGGCCTCGGCGTGAGCTAGTCTTTACTTCCCTTAGCCTCTATGCCGCCTCTTCCTGGCTCAATCTTGATGACACAGGCACTGCGTCACCCCTTCCTTGCTGCTACTCTACTAGGAACAACTTTTGTCACTCGGGATCGCTGTTTTCTATTGTTGCTGCTCTGCTCGGTTGATGTCCTCAATTCTCCTGTGATCTGCAACCACCCTCTGATACCATGTTGGAATTTATAAGTCTGACACGTTAGAAACCCTTCGTGCACTTTACTGATTTATTCCTACCTACTTGTTCTGTTAATTAGCAAGTTATTTACCATGTAACCACTGGAAATAAATACAAGTGCATGCTCAACACATTACAAATCATCAGCTAAAGGAAATAGAAACAAGCACACAAGTGACACCGTTGTTTTTGGACTAATTTCCCCGGAAAAACCCAATTTGGGAAAACCGGTGCAGCTATTTAAGGGTAGGATTTATTAAGAAGTTTCAGAATACAATCTGAGTGTCAAATCTAACTCACCCAACAAAGAAAAATCTCGGCAGTAGAACCTGTCTTCTCAAAAGCAGATATTCTGGTTGAAACCCCGGATAAACACTCCAGCAACTCCAAACCTCCAATCTGCCCCACGAAACCCCAGTGTCAGCCTCTATGGACTGCTTCAGCCTCTCTTTGGTCGAGCATTAGCCCAGCGTCACCCTGGCTTGGCCTACGTCAACCTCTGGAGGCACTGCATCAGTCCTCTGGCCCTCTGCGTCACCCACGCTGGCCCTCTAAAGCACTACGTAGCCCCTGGCTGCCTCTGTGTGAGCCTTGGTTGGCTCTGCGTGAACCCTTGGCTGCTGCGTTGATCCTCCCAGTGCTATCTCTGCCTCTCTGTTTCTGTATTCACTGCCCCTCAGCTGCAACTCTGATCACTTTCTCAACTTTCTCAGCAAACCCAGCCCCAAAAAGTTGAAATCTTGATCTCTTTGTGTGTTCTCCAAGTGACCCTCAAGCCTCCTCTTATACTTTTCTCATTGACAATTCAACGGCCAAAATTAAGTCCCTAATCAACGACTAAGATTAGATATGGCTTGATCCATGACTTTTGGATCCTTCTAACACAGTTTTATATTAATTCACATTAACATTTTATTTTCCTTAAGTTTAGACTTAGGGACTCCATTAAAAATATTAATTATTTTAATATCTCCCAAACTGTTTAGAATCTGCCCAAACCCATTCTGGGTATTGGAGATCTCATGTGCCATAGCCTCTCCACCAATTTTTGTGGCTAGGGCACATCCGATGCTACCCCAAATCAACACCCCCTGCATCATTAAAGAACCCATGATTGTCGCAACCCATGGTGGGTGATAAACTTCCTGTGAAAATTTCTAACATGAAATTCTACTGCAGTAACTGATTTATTTCTCCTACTTTAATAAGTTATTTAAAAACCCCTCAGTAAACATCAAAATAAATTCTACTGTAGTTATCACATAATAGCATAGAGAAAATAACAATGATATACAAGCACAAGAAACAATCACATCAACACAATTATTTCTGGACAATTGTCCCCAAAAAAACCCAATGAAGGAAAATCGGTGCAGCGAATGAGGGTTTATTTATTATTCTTCAACAATCGTCTCTTTACAAGGAACGATTTTACAGAATATAGAGGCACCTCTGAGAGAAACACCTGAGATAATTTTTCCCTTTGCTCTGGAGAAATTATGACACCCCGGAGACCCTTCAGACTTCACTGTGTCACCTTCGCGTCACTTCTGCGTGAGGCCTGTATGAGGACTGCGTCCCTTTCTACGTTGTCTCTCTGATCTTCCCTCTACATTGGCCCTCTGATACTCTGTGTCACCTCCTCCTCAATCTCCGAGTGATGTTGATGCCCTCCTCTTCCTTCACCTTGCAACTCTCCTCTGAAATCGAACTCCTTATCCTTGAAAATCGATTTCCCTCAGGTTATTGAGTATTTGCCCAGTGTATATTCAAATGAATCTCAAGTCTTCTCTTATACTTTTCCTATTGATATAGGCTGCAATGCCTCCTTCCTTCTCCTATTGTGTCATATTTGTACATCCTTCAATCCTATCCCAAGTTGTTCTTAAGGGGGGATGTTAAGATATTCCGACACATAGGAAATAGTTAAGTATAACTTGGTCTAGTATAGAGTTAGTTAAAGTGTGTTTCTTTACTATGTACTTTTGTAACTTACAATCCGACGATCACGATATGTTCTAGACATGAAGTGATCCGACGGTTCATTCTCTCCTCGGTATTACCAACACTTGATCTGTGGCTTAACACCCGATTGGTCAATGATCTCTATTTAAAGAGCATGGAAGTTCATTTGTAAGGTGACCATTCATGAGAGAAGCTTATGTAAATTTTCTTTCTTTTATTAATAAATTGCTTGAAGTTGCCGCGTTGGCTCAGGCCGTGGACTTTTTCCCTCTTTGAGGGTTTTAACTACGCCAAGAATACTGGTGTATTGATCTGTGATCTGTTTGTGAGCGGTGTCCGTTGGTGTTCTATCTAAGGAACTTACCCTGTAAATTCTTACATGAAATCAAAGTTATTTGAGGGCCGGATCCATAGCGATCCAAATCCAAAGCTGGTACCACTGCATCCGACTATCGTTTCCTAGATCTATTGTTTTTTACTGCTTTCAAGCCGAGAGGACTGCTCTATTGTGTTAGGAGCATCTGTTCCAGTCAGGAAACCCTTTCGTTTCACGCGAAAAGGTTCCCGATAGCCCTAGCTACGTCATTTTTAAAATCTAGAGGTATATAGTCTTTATTTGCAGTTTTAGTTATTTATCTCTCTGTTTATTTTGGTTTATTTAGCACTGTTTTTTATTACCGGATCTATACCTTTCATTTCTACGTATGCTCTTTGCCCCGCGACTATATGCGATCTGGGCAAATTAGAAACAGAAAGGAAGGATTTTTCTCATGTGTATGCTCTTTTCTGTCATGCCTTAGTGTGATCTCAAAAAATCATAAACATTGAGGAAAAAATATTTAGTTTCCGACAAAAGCTAAGTTCAAGCCATAAGGTTTGGTTTTTTTTTATGTCCGTGTTGGGTTGTGTGGTTTTCATTTTGTAGGCAAAAAGAGATTTTTCAAGTACGCACGCACCCCAAAGCTTCAGTGATAAAATAAAAAAAATAAAAAATAAAAAATACCCTTCCTCTTTTCCAAAAATTACTAAGCTTTTAAACTAGCTCACTTGGTCCAAAGTTACTTTATGAGAATAGAGTTCTTGGGTTCAAGTCTTTCTTTTTGTTGAGTTACTTTTTCAAAAAGCACATGTAACTTATGTTTTAAAGTTAGTTTATGTAAAAGTGTTCTCCCCATTATAAAATGTGAGTCGCTTATAATTCTAAAGTCTCTTTATCTTTTATTTAAGTTACAATTTACTAGGTAGCTCATAAAGTACCATTGTAAAAGTGACTTTGACTTATTTATAAAAGTGGGTCACATAAAATATTTCTTTTAAAGTGAACTAATTAGATTAAGTTTGGAAAGGAGGGGAATTTATTTTTAAAAATAACATTATTATTCACTTCCACACATTCACACACTTCGTCAGCATCTTCAACAAATTTTCTTCAAAAAGCCAGTGTTCCACCAAGGTTCCGGGACGAGGGAGCGAGGAAGCAAGGGGGCGCGGGAGCGGCCTATGCAAAAGCTCCCTACCATTTTTTAGGAAATGTGGGGGAGCGTCAGGGTCTTAAAAATTTATAAATATAAAATATAATTTATTAATTGAGTCCACTATGACAATTTGTCAATTTGATTTGAATTGAAAAGCTGCAAAGCATGATCATTGATATGAATATCATTTGACATTTGAATATCATTTGACATGAGGCCTTGACATTGGATTATTTTCAATAAAACCAAAGTTTCTGTTTTTTTGTATTGTGTGGAAATCAACATCTTCATAAGTTTGCAGGCTGTGTAAAAGACTATATAATGGAGTATTGGGATAAGCTCTAAGACAGGCGAGAAACAATGTTTCATATTTACATGGATAAACTTCATCCAAACCTGTGTTATATAATATATTTGAAAGTTGAAACGGTTCATATATTTTAGAGCCGCAATCATGTTTTTATAAAAGCTTCTAGCTTAATTGGCATCAGTATGAGCGTTGTCATATACATTATTAGCAATATTGCTCAATCATACCGAAGTTGACTGGGCAGGGTGTAGAAGGGCATTTATGATTTAACCATGGAAAAACGTTGTAATTTAACTCTAACTACACCAACAGTACACACGCATCACAAAAGCAAACCGATTTCAATTTTCAGAGCTACTTCACAGCAATAAATTTTGTATTGATATTAGTTAGGCAAGTCGTAGATTTTCAACTGATAATATTAATATATGAATAGCGGCTAGCCTATTTGGTTGACAGTGGACACTGCTCTAAGACAGACACTCTGATGATTGCCCAAACTTCATTCACATGCCCACTGATTCGGAAAGCGCTGATGTACTGTGCAATGATAAATCATAAAAACTGCAGAATATATGTAAAATCGAGACAAGGCCGTCATATGAAAACTAGTGTGGTCGTAGACAAGGCCGTCCGACGTCATATGAAACCCTGCATAATATATTTAAGTTTTTTAATTAATAACTGAAACATGGAAACCTGGTTTCTTTTGAGACCATGGTGACTCTACGGGAGAACTGATGGTTGGAAGTTACGATAGCATTGTCGCTTAAAAAAAAGTTAAAACAGCCGTCAAGTCACACCAAACAATGCACACTATTGATCTGTTGGAGACTTATAAGTTATACTGTTATATTACTTATTGAATTGTTAGTCTATTACTAACCTGTTCAGCTGTAGCAGCCCGATCCTCAACATGCAGCGCTGCTCAGGGAGGTGTTGCTCGCACGATGCTCGATGGGCGCTGTTGCTTCTAGGACGCTCGACCAGAGAGAGGGAGGAGTTCTAGAATGATGAATCAGAAATCCAAACAGTGAAACAGTGAGTGGAGCGCTCAGCAAACTTGCAAAGGCTGTGAGTGTGTTGTTCATGGCTTGGTTGCCGTTTTTATAACATAAAACCGCCATTTTCCAAAACACTAAACGTTAATTAACTCTTAAATAAAGATTAAATTCAGCGTTTAATTAATTTAAATGGTTTTTAATGTGCCACGTCCCCCTCACCCCCCTCACGCCCCCCTCGTCCCCCTCGCCCCCTCACGTCCCCCCACGTCCCCCCTCATCCCCTTTTAGGAAACGCCCCCTCAGGGAAGGGAAACGCCCCCCTAGCACGTCCCCCTGAGTTTCTTCATTTTTGGGAGCGTGGGGAAACGTCCCCTTCTAGTCCCCAAGTCCCCGGAGCGCGGGGAAGCAAGGAAACTAGACCCCTACGGGGGGGGGCGAGTCCCCGTGGAAGACTGCAAAAAGCCATAACTTTTTCATCTGGAAGTCGTTTTCAAAGCTGTTTCTTTTTAATCATCCTAATTTTTCGAGATCTTTCCATTGGAACACTTAGTTTCAACATCTACAGCTTCAGTTTCTGTTAAAATGGAAATTCCATGCCAAGTTATTCTTGACAGCACCAACTACTTTCAATGGGTGTCCTACATGGAGGATTTACTTAGAAGTAAAGGTCTTTATAGAATAGACTCATGCCAAGAGTTTAAACCTAAAGAGGAAGATAAGCAAGCGAAATGGGAAAATAGGCAAGATCAAGCACGTGGGTTGATAGGGATATCTATTTCTCCAGACCTTAGATTTCATATTGCAGACCTTGATACCCCTGGTGAAGCAATGAAACAAATCAATAAAGTTTTTAGAATTAAAAATGAAATTAGAGCCCATCAACTTGGAATTGAGTTGCTTACGTTGGACCCCAATAATTTTTCTTCCATTGAAGATTTTTTGTCCAAGTTCAAAACCCTTAGACTTCTTTTGGAAGGTGTTAAGGTTAAGAAAGAAGATGGTAGTCTTATTTATTCCATTCTTACTAAGTTGGGACCAGCCTACACTATGTTTATTTCTGCCTTCCATTCTACTAGAGAAGCCTTTATTTCTCAAGTTGGGACCATCCTACTCTGTGTTTGTTTCTACCTTCCATTCTACTAGAGAAGCTTTTATTTCTCAAGGACAAAACTACAAGTCCCCCTCTTTTCATGCCTTTTGTGATTCTTTAATAAGAGATAAGAAAAACTCTTACATCTTGGTCTTCTTAATCTTGGAAACTCTTCTAAGAAAGCCTTAGCCGCCCAGCAGCAACCAAGTTCAAAGCAGTGTTTTAAAAGCCGGCCGGCTCGAAACCGACTCAATCGAGTTGGTCCGAGCCGGTAAAAAAATTTGCGACTCGGCCGTCAAACCGGTTCGGTCGGCCAAGTTAAGACTGACCAGGCCGAGTCACTTCATGCGGCCAGTGAACCTCAAAAACGCAATTTTTATTTTTTATTTTTTTGAGTGTGGAGGACTCCAAATGGTTTTATTAATTGGTTTTTTGATCTTTGGGGTCCATTCCCCTCTCCTAGTATTGATATACTATTCAAATTTCATGGTGATGTTAAATTCTTAAAGTAAAAGTGACATTCTCCTTAATCTTCATTTTCATCCTTTTACTTAAATTTTTAACATTACCATCAAATGACTCAGGATGTTTGAGAGTGGTTCCAGCCTCATTGGATTTCATATGGAGAAAGTAGAATTTTAGATTTCATTCAAAATCCAGCAGACTTATCAGTTTTTCAAGATTTCAGGATTGGGGGATTGCAATGTTTCAATTGAATTTTGTCATGTATTAGGGTATGGAACTCGTATTTAATCAAGAGCACCAATCCCTCTATGTACCTTGATATTAGTGACATTGGTTGTCGAACTCCTCCGAGATTCGCTCCCAAACCGGGAGCTTCTGAAAATGTCGCTCCCGCTCCCATTTTTGCTCTCGCTCCCCTCTTTCGCTCTCGCTCCCAAGTAACACTGAGCCAGATGATGTTGGCAACTCTAGCAGTACCCAGTAGTACTGGTCATAGACTTTTGTTGTAGAGGCCATTTATAGCCTCCTTGGTTATGTGTTTTTGTTTTGATCTCTATATCATCATCGTGTATGTATTGGACAGTGCATTGGGTGCCATTTTTATATAATGGATATATTCATGAGCCTACTTTGATCATATGTTGTCTTCTATCTATATTCTAATGTTGTGTGTTTGGAAACATGAATGAAAATCTTTAAAATTATGTGTTTTTATAAAAAATAAATATTTAATGTATTTTTTACAACAACCGAGTCATTGAAATCGAGCCGACTGAGTTGATACCGAGTCGGAGACAGAGTCAGAGTCGACCCTCAGCCGAGTCGAAGTCGGAGTCAAAGTTTTAAAACATTGGTTCAAAGAATCCTAAGAAGCAGCGTCCTAGAAAGAATGGTCTTAAACCAACCAAAGGTCCTAACTTCTAAGCACTTTTAGTCTCAAAATGAAAAATCAATTCAACAAAATGATAAGGCAAATAAAAACAAAGGGAAGAACACTGATAGACATTGCAACTTTTGTAATCGAGATGGCCACTTAGAATCCAAATGCTTTAAGAAGATTGAAGCCTAAGAAGCAACAATGAAGAAGCATAACATCCATTTGGAGCACTCTTCAACTTCAACTTCATCTTCAGGAATAGCACTTTTTGCATGTCGTTGTCAAGCATCTCGGTCTGGTTATGCACTAAATGTATCTTCTTCTCATTCTCATGAGTGGCTCATTGATTCTGGAGCTTCTTATCACATGGCCAAAAACAAAGCCATGTGCTCTTCTTTAAATGATTGTAACACCAAAAATATATATGTTGGTGATGATAGATCTCTTAGTGTTGTAGGGACTGGAACTATTCATCTAGACAATGGTCAATTTAATGATGTATTATGTGTTCCAACCTTACCCTGCAACCTTCTATCTGTATATCAAATAACTCATTCAGGTGAAGGTAAAACCATTGAATTTTCACCTCACGATGTTGTAATTAAGGACCTAAGAGATCCTAAACAAATTTTAGCTACTGGAATTGCTAATGATTCTACAAGGTTGCATAAGTTTAACAACTTTGGGTCATCAACTCTTCCCTCGATATTTGTTGCTCATAATGATGAAGTGAGCAAACTTTGGCGTGAGCAAACTCTGGCATGATCAATTTGGTCACTTAAACTATCGCTCCCTTCAAAATCTATGTAAAGAAAATATGGTGACAGGTCTTCCTATGGTATCTTTCAGAGATAGTGTTTGTTCCGCATGTGTACTTGGAAAACATCGTCGGGATAGTTTTGAAAAATGTGCCTCTTGGCACGCTTCAGCCCCTTTATAGCTTGTGCATAGTGATTTATTTGTTCCACTTCCAGTTGTTTCATTCTCTGGCTACAAGTATTTCTAAATTTTCATTGATGATTTCTCCAAACGCACTTGGGTATACTTCTTAAAACTAGAGAGCGAAGTCTTTAACATGTTCTTGGCCTTTAAGGCCTTTGTTGAGAAACAATCTGGACATCAAATTCTTAAGCTAAGATCTAATAATGGCGGAGAATATGTTAACAACAAATTCATCAACTTTTGCACTGAGCATGGAATTCAAATGCAACATACTATTCCATATACTACACAACAAAATGGTGTAGCTAAAACAAAGAATCGCACCTTAAAGGAAATGGCTAATTGTATGCTTCAACCTAAAGGACTTGGCCTTAATTTTTGGGCAGAAACAATTAACTGTGAAAATTACATAGTAAATCGCACTCCTAATAAGGTTTTAAAGAATATCACTCCAGAAGAAGCATGGAGCTCAATTAAACAAGATGTAAGTCACTTTTGTGTTTTTGGAAGTGAAGCATGGGCCCATATTCCCGATGAGAAACATAAAGCCTTAGAACCTAAGAGTGAAAAATGTATTTTTGTTGGATATTCTGAAGATGTCAAAGGATATAGACTTTTTTCACATAAATACAAAAATGTTATCATTAGAAGAGATGTAAAGTTTTCTGAAAATATATCGGCCTACGAACCTAGTTCGACGAATGTGCCACCTCTCTCTATCCCTTCTACTTCTAAAAATATTTTTTTTAGATGATGACAGCGAGGATGACAATCCTCCCCCACCTCCTCAAGATCCTCCTTCAACTCCTCAGCGTCCAAAATGGGTATGTGCTACTCGGGATGCAGTAAGTGCTCTTGCAGGTGATCCTACAAATCACCAACGTACATGTTCTCAGTTCGATAGAGCCTCTTCTTTACTAGCTCAAGCTTCAGCGAATTATGATCCTGACACCTTTGCAGAAGCTTCAGGCCATCCAGGTTGGGTCGCAGCTATGAATGAAGAATATTGTTCATTATTAGCAAACGATACATGGGATCTTGTTCCTCTTCCAAAGGGATGAAAACTTGTTAGATGCAAATGGGTTTACGAAACCAAGTTTGGACCAGATGGAAAAGTTGATAAACATAAAGCTCGTCTTGTTGCTAAGGGTTTTTCACAAATTGAAGGCACTGACTATACTGAAACCTTCTCCCCTGCTGCTAAAATGAACTCTATCGGCCTTGTTCTTTCCCTTGCTGCCACTTTCAAATGAAAAGTCCATCAAATGGATGTTAAATCTACCTTCTTGCATGGGGACTTGCATGAAGAAATCTATATGGAACAACCTCCTGGCTTTATACAAATAGACTCCAACCTTGTATGTTGGCTTAAGAAATCCCTTTATGGTCTCAAGCAAGCCCCTCGGGGGCTTGGTATGCCAAATGGATAGCTTTCTTTTAGATACTAGCTTTTCTAGGTGTCATTCTGACAATATTGTCTACACCAAGAAAGTGGGTAAGTCTCTTATCATTCTTGTTCTTTATGTTGATGATCATATCCTTACTGGTAGTGATCCCAACCTTATAAACCATCTGAAGTCCGGCCTTAAAAATCAGTTCGAAATGATAGACTTAGGACACTTGCATTATTTTCTTGCTCTTCAAGGCTTGCAATCCAAGGAAGGTATTTCCCTTTCCCAATCCAAGTATGCCTGTGATCTTCTACACCACTTTCACATGGAACACTGTAAGCCAGCCCCTTCTCCCTTTCAGTCTGCAGCCAAACTTTCAATCACTTGTACTTCCCCTGAAGTTGATGCTACTTTATACCGTCAGCTTGTAGGAAAACTTTTTTATCTGACCCATACCCGTCCTGACCTTTCCTTTGACGTTGGCCTTATTACTTGGTTTATGAAAAACCCACATGAAAGTCATTGGAAAGCATCTAAAAGAATACTTCGTTATGTTCGAGGTACAGTTTAGTTTGGGATTCATTACAGTGCAGAAGCATCTCCTCTATTGGTTGGTTTCACTGTATCTAATTGGGTTGGTGACCCTGATGATTAGAAGTCTACTGCAGGTTATGTCTTCACTCTTGGTTCTAGACCTATTACATGGGCTTGCAAGAAACAAAGTGCCATTTCTCTTTCTTCAACAGAAGCAGAGTATCGTGGCTCCATAGAAGCTAGTGAGGAAGCCCTGTGGCTTCATTAGATCGTGTCAGAGTATGGCTTTCAGCAACCGCATCTAACTACACTTTGGTGTGATAATCAAAGTGTCATTCAACTATGCAAAGATCCAGTCCAACATCAACGCAGCAAACACATTGAACTACACATGCACTTCATCAGAACGCTCATTCATGACCATGTTCTTGAAGTGCAATATTGTTCAACCAATGATCAAGTTGTAGACATCTTTACAAAGGCTCTCACAGAGACAAAGTTTACTAAACTTCGATTTATGGTTGGAGTCCAGGAAGTTGTCACTAAGGGGGGATAGGCTCTAATGCCTCCTTCCTTCTCCTATTGTGTCATATTTGTACATCCTTCAATCCTATCCCAAGGTGTTCTTAAGGGAGGATGTTAGGATATTCCGACACATAGGAAATAGTTAAGTATAACTTGGTCTAGTGTAGAGTTAGGTAAAGTGTGTTTCTTTACCATGTACTTTTGCAACTTACATTCCGACGGTCATGATATGTTCTACACATGAAGTGATCCGACAATTCATTCTCTCCTCGGATTACCGACACTTGATCTGTGGCTTAACACCTGATTGGTCCATGATCTCTATTTAAAGAGCATGGAGGTTCGTTTGTAAGGTGACCATTCATGAGAGAAGCTTATGTAAATTTTCTTTCTATTATTAATAAATTGCCTGAAGTGGCCGCATTGGCTCAGGCCGTGGACTGTTTCCCTCTTTGAGGGTTTTAACCACAACAAGAATACTGATGTATTGATCTGTGATTTGTTTGTGAGCAGTGTGTTTTGGTGTTCTATCTGAGGAACTTACCCTATAAATTCCTATAGTTGATGAATCAACAGTCGAGATTAAGTCCCTAATCAACGGTTAAGATTAAAACAGACTTTATCATCGTCTCTTAGAAGCTTCTCACCCATATTTTTATTAATACCCATTAATATTTTTATTTTCCTAAGTTCAGACTTAGGAACCCCATTAAAAATATTAATTAATTTAATAACTCACAATCCGAGTGGAACTCTCCAAACGATTCTGGGTCTTGGAGATCTTATGTCCTCTAGCCCCTCCACAAAATTTCGAAGCTAGAGCACATCCAATGCTACCCAAAATCAACACTCCCTCTTAGCGAGGAATGTTCTCTAACAATACTTCCCAGTAGAAGTATCACACTGATCCATGGCATCGGTCCTCTACGCTGGTGATTCTCGACCTGTTGCCCCTCATCTACTGCGCTGTTGCAACCTATATTGTTGCCCATGGTACTGTCACTGCTACATCTGTACTGCAGCTCCCTCTGAATATATTGCATCATGCTTCCCATAGCACTGCCACTTCCTATACTATCCGCTTCTGCTACTGAAATGGTTTCTCAATCATCTCCATCTTCCCCCTGAAATAAACAAACTTTGTTCTTCCTAGAGCTTTGGTGAGAATATCTACCACCTGTTCTCCTCTTGGGGTGTATCGTAATTGTAATGCCCCTCATTGCACACAGTCTCTGATAAAGTGACACCTGATGTCAATGTGCTTCGATTGATCATAAAAAACTAGATTCTCAGAGAGCTTGATGCAACTCTGATTATCACACAAAATATTGGTCGCTTCCATCCTTCTCCTGAATAGATTCACAAGAAACTTCCTAAGCCATATGGCTCCACATGATGTTGTGCTAGCTGCCATATATTCAGCTTCAGCTGAGCTCAAAGCTACGGATTTTTGTTTCCCACTACACCAGGGGATCATTCTTGATCCAATGTTGAAACAGTACCCAGTGGTACTTTTCTGATCTCCTGAACTTCCAACCCAATCTGCGTCAGTGAACCCACTCAGCCTGATGGCATTACCTCTGGTGTACATTAGTCCATGCTCGACTGTTCCTCGTATGTATCTAAGAACATGCTTCGTTGCCGCCCAGTGCGCCCTCTTTTGTTCCACCATGAACTAATTGAGGGTGTTGACAGCATAACAAATGTCTGGTCTGGTATTGACTAGATACATCAGGGACCCTATGAGTTGCTTGTACAAGGTGGGATCGACTTCTTTATCTTCAGATGCATCAATCTTCTTCCAGTTGGTAATCACTGGAGTAGCCATAGGTCTACAGTCCTACATTCTAAACCTTTTCAGAATTTCTTTACAATATCTCCTTTGTCCAAGGAAAATTCCATCCTTCTGCTACCAAACTTCCACCCCAAAAATAATGCATCCGCCCCAAATCCTTCATGTCAAATTCTGTAGCTAGGTTTTCCTTGCAATCTTTGATGAGCCTGAATGAACCTATTAGAAAAAGATCATCCACATATAACACCAAAGCTAGAGGCTCATCCTCTACAATTAGATAGTAGAGGTTGGGATCTGCGACACTCTCGACGAATTCCATCTTCTGCAAATAACCATCAATTCGACCGTACCATGCTTTAGGCGTCTGTTTAAGCCCATACAAGGCTTTTCTTCAACCTGCATGCATAAGATTTCTTCTCATGTGTCTCGAAACCCTCTGGTTGTTCAATGTATACTTCTTCTATCACCTTGTTCAAGAACGTAGTGTTTCCGTCCATCTGGTGAATCTCCCACCCCATCCGCCTGCTCCTCCAAAGAGATGAACTAGCTTCGTGCATTGGAGAAGCCAAGGCGTGTTACAATACTGTCCAAGCTCTTTCCAAGATAGTCTTATCAGAAGCTTGGTTGACCAAAAGCCCTTACAATGAGTTATGAGGAACTATTTATAACAAAGGGTGGGGTGACCCTTGACATTCCCCTTTGCGACATTTCAACTACCCTCATGACTCTTCACCTACTCTATGACTGTTACATCCAACTATTGACACTTAACTTACACTTGACATGACTCAACATTACAATGCACATGTACCCATGTGAGACAACATGGCTTGAGCAAGCCATGCAAGATATCACTGACACTCGGTCTGTTGTGATGAGACCAACTCTTTGACATGCTCGTGATAGTGAAGGTGGTGAGATGATGCCAAGCTTGGTCGTCTGTGATGGTGTGCATGCACCTCATGGTGACATCTTGCTGAAGCGAACTCTTGCCTCCGTTGCAACCGGTGCATTGGTTTGGCCCCTTCATCCAACTTTTCTGCTAACACGCGCATGGTCTTCTTGGGTGCGGCTGAACCGACAACACACTGATGCATAATTTTTGTGTTGATCTTCAAGTGTGTTGGTGGTCATGCGCATCAACTTGTCGAAGTACATGTTCAGCTTCAATTGGACTTGCTTCTTGTCTTCGCCCTAGTGAGTGTGCTGAATGGGTTGGGTTGCATGCATGCACACAAAGACATGCATGCTGCTGAATCCCTTGCATGTGATCACCAACACTGCTCACCATGTCTGCTCCGTGTTAGTTGTTGGGATGGATCTTTAACTTGTGTGGGCATAGTTTCATCCATGAGTGCACGGTGTGCCCACTATTGTTCTTGATCCTGCTGCAACTCATTCGTCTATCTTTGCAACTTCATGTTCTTCCTTGAGTTGTTGCTTCAGCACATGCAACTCCTTCTTTGTTCCATTCCCTGTCTTCGCGCGATTTTCATGTCTCACCGTCACCTCATAGCCTAAGTCTCCAAAGTTCCTTTCATCATCAATTGATCTGCTTGAGCTTGCAACTTTGTTCCACCTCTGTGTTGTCAACAACCTTCCTCTTGCATTCACTGCATCTGCTCCATCTGCTACATTCGTTGCGTTCGCTGCATTTGGTATGTTGCCTTCAGCTGTTGTTCATGATGTTGCTTGTTGTGATGTTGTTGCTGTCATATCTTGACGTCCTTGTCTAGGAATAACTTGATATCTTCGTGAGAAGGCAAGCTCATAGACATCTGATCGATTGCATCTCCAGGTTTGCTTTGGACGGTGTCTTCGACTCTGCTCTCTTGGAAACCACTGTACCTACACCGCTGAGAGGCGGATGAACACCTACAATACCTAGAGACATAGCAACACTCATGGAAAGCAATCTGTCAGTCGAAAACCAAAATGAACTTGAGAACTGACTGCCAACATCCCTATGTGACTGACCAGAAAGGTTGCACAATTTCGGTCGTGAGGTCGAGAGACCGATTGCCATGACTGCATAAGGCAGAGTCTGGGCTGCTGGGAGACTCAATGACTGTTGGAACTACGCAATGCACAGTCTAGTCTAGCTGCTGACTGTTGGGATTGCGCAATGCACAATCTCAGTTGGCAATGGTTGCGGGCTCGGTGACTGCATTGCACAATTTTCTTGGCCAGCAGTCACTGTCCCTCAGGATTACACAAAGCAGGCCTGGGGAACAACTGCTAGGCAGAAATGCGCATTTCTGGAGAGGAATGCAGACCCTTCCCTCTTAGGATTGCGCAATGTTGGTGAGGGAGAGTTTGGACCAAGGCTGCCCAAACTCGCCTACGGGCAACTAAACGTGAATGTGAGTGCGAATGCATGCTGATACTGAATGTAAGGATAAGTGAATGATCATGCATGCAAACGGTGAATGACAGATTCAGAAAATGGCACAACATGCATGTGGGTGAGGCAAGTCACCGAATCAACGACCGTTCACGAAAAATAGTTTCATGCATGCGACAGCAGTGAGATGCTGACGAAAACTGAAACAATGCTAGGACAAGCTAATATACATGTAAACGACAGCAGGCGTTCAAATAAATCAAGCAAACAGTACTCATACAAGCGAAAACACAAAAAGCGACAGAAATGCAACACAAGGCATGGGAAGCGGGCTTACCACAAAACAGCTAAGCAGAATGTGCCAACTGCTCTTAGATGTGATGTGGGATGTCATAAATGCAAGGTTGATGTGAGAAATGAGCTCTGCAACGTCCGGTTGATGAGTTTCGATAACATCAAGGTTGTGACACGCATGCCACAAATCTAGGGAAAGCGACACTTGGCGGGAGGTTTCTGAAATGATCCTTGCATGTAACCTCCAACTGCTAAACATAAATCCCTGAAACAAGGGATGTCTTTGCATGTTGCCTTGGGAGAAGCAGCCAATACATGCAAGTCAATTTTGCTCGGTCCTAGAGAGAACTGGTCAACTCAGTTGCACATGCAAGAGACTGCTCGACTGCTTGAAGGAAATGTGCATTTCTGGCTAGGAGTTGGGCTAACTACCCTGGAGATTTGCGCAATTTCTGGGAAGAGCAACTAACTGCTTCCCAGATTTGCGCAAATTCTGGGCTGAGTAGCCCTGCTGGGGAAAATTGTGCAATTCTTGCTGGGAGTGTTGACTAGCAGAATTATGCAATCTTGGAGCCCAGCGGGCTGCCAGACAAGATTGCGCAATCTTGGAGCCCAGCAGGCTGCCAGACGGGATTGCACAATTTCTAGAGGGAATGCTAGTTGCCCTCTAGAAATGCACAATTTTCTTGGGGAAGTTGCTCAGCCTGCAGCTAGACCAATTCTGGGTGAACAGCCTGTGAGGGCAATGAATCAAGCTATGATCAACAAGTTGCCTTCATACAAGAAAGACACTAAAGCTTGTGAACTTGATGAAGCAAGGCAAGCTGCTATGAAGGTTGGACGGGAGGCTCCAAAACGAAGCCAAGGCAAAATTTTGGAGGGTGGTTGTAGCCATTACAACACCTGCATGAGATCCAACACGTCCCCTTTGCCCTCCAATACAACAAATCATTAGAACAATCAAGTAAAAGAGCTTACAGGTTATGGAATCAATGGTGCACTTCATGGTGGCATGCCCTTCCATAGTGGGATTTGTCATGTACAAGTGTCTCCAAGCTCAATAAGAGGGTTAATCAAGGACCCTATTAGGTGGTTTCAACCTTTAAAGGGGGGGGGGAATGCCCATGGTACATCCCCCAAGTGGTAGGTGGCAAATGATATGGTGACAGAACGAAGTGGGGGTCAGGGGAATCATCTAGACCACATGGCATGGTACAAGGGTAGCTATAATAAGAGAAGTCCACACCTGGGTATATGAGTGTAGGAGGGAGAAAATCATGGTACATGAGTTACCCCGGCATTTGTTTTTCCACCGTTCTTCACATGCCCTTTTCCTTTGATTGATTTTTCTTCATAACTGCTCAAGACTTCAGGTGACAAGCACATGATGTGTAATATGTGGCAGTGATACCCCCCTTAAGGTGGGGTAATTCATCACCCACTAGGGGTTGGGACAATCATGGGTTCATTAATGATGGAGGGGGCTCATTTAGGGCCCATAGGAACCAGGGTGATGTCCATGGATAAGGAGTAGAGCTCATGTCTGGCTTTTGCCCACGTGCTAAATTTGAATGTCCAGGCCATCTTTTGCATCTTGTGGTACATTTCCTGTTGAAAGTGGCCAAATTATGCTTTTTCTTTTCTTTCTAGATGCAACAACCTCTGGGGCATCGTTCCAAGCCCAACCCAAGTTGTGGACAAGGGGAAGGGAAGGCTAACCCTATGTGGACCCAATGGACACATGTGGACCTTGATGGGAAAATAGATGAATGGGGCTAAAATGAGTGGAATGGTAGTGATGTAGGTGGTATCGGGAAGCGGGACCATGCAACCAAAATCAGAATTTCCCATGTAGTGCCAACCCTAAAGCTAATGGCTAGTAAAGGAGATCCCACGGTACTAGGATACAGAGGTAACCACGAAATTGGGCAGTGGAATCAAGAATACAAACCTAACCCACTCTTTCGACCGAATCCCACCACCAATTCATGCCCAAAATTGCCCATGACAAGTAAGAAAAATCACTCAACTATACCAATGAAAAGCTATACCTTTGGGATCAGGAGGCCCACCTTCAAACATACAATCATGACAAATGGTTAAGGGACCACATGGTTAGCTCAGGTGGTGGAGACAATGGCACATTGAGCTATCTGGTCGCTGAAAGGCGCTGTTGGTTGCCGACTGAGGACCATATAGGAGAAAAATTTTCTCCTATATACACTACCCATAGGTGGTCAGTAACAGACTCCATGGGTTCATCAGCAAGATCAGGCTCAGGCTCAGATCTTCTTGAGCATCCAAGGCATCATCCTGACTTTCAACATTAGATAGGAGGAGGAATGTCTCTTGCCTTTCCAAGAGTTGCATCTTCATCAAATTTTACATCCCTGCTAAACTCTATAGTTCTTTGATTGGGCACGTATATTCTGTAAACTTTAGAGTTTTCACAATGACCGAAAAGCGTACATTTCTTACCTAAAGCTTCTAGCTTGTTCCTCTTTTCCTTTGGTACATGAAAGTAGACAGGGCAACCAAAGATCCTCAAGTGCCCAAGACATTTACTCACTACATTTTCAACATCCAAAATATTTTTGGTGTTAGGAATAGATATAAGACAGTTTGGCTGTTACATTGTCTATTGTAATGAAAAGATCAATAATACTAAATTGTATATTTTGTCTGTTCTCTCTTTTCCACCTGAATTTCTATTACTTATTAGTGCCATTGTTCTAAGGAAGGGTCTGAAGAAGAGATAGCAGATACAAAATAAAATATTGTGACGAGCAACAGACTAAAACCTAGAAATAATTAAATAGAACTTTGAGCATCGAAGAAAATCCTAAATAAAACTCACCGTGAGAAAATGATAATCATGAATGTGAAGTGTCATTAGGCTTTTTAAGCAATTACATCTAGCCTATGTACTAGAACTTACGTAGTCCCTTGCTAGAAAATAGTCATTTAGAATGTTTGTTGGAAAATACCTTAGCCAACTAAATCATGAAACTTTGAAAAGTCTCAATTTGTATAATGTTGCTTTTATATTTTACAAACAGCACAAGCTGAAATAAGACTCTATTTTAATGAGATAATAATGTGAGATATCATAAGTAGTACAATGTAAGGATTTCAAACTTAAGATATCAAGTTGGATCAATGGCACTATCTCCCAATGTGCATAAAGAACATACCTTCCATAACTTCTCTTTCTCCTCGGGGGTTTCAACAAATACAAAGTCAAATCCATGATGTTCTTTGGAAATGTTTTGTACACGGAGTGTTTGCTCACGGGCATAAGCTTCTGAAATCAACCATTGAAACATGAATCATTTCACATGTTAACATTAAAACGTATATGTAATCTGACCTAAACATACTTCAAAAGTATGCACAAACTTTAGTTTAACTGATTATGAACAGAAAGAAATAAAGAAAATCTATATTGATGTCCATCAGTGACAAAAATTCCATCAACCAACATGCTAAATGCATAACTTTAGTACAACAAGGTTATGAACAGAAGAAGTAAAGAAAATCTATATTGATGTCCATCAGTGACAAAAATTCCATCAACCAACATGCTAAATGCATAACTTTAGTACAACAAGGGAGTGACTAAGGCATCTGCAATTTATATAAAAAAATACAAAGAAATTATTTTTCTTCATTTTTTTATAAAAATTATTCCTTATATATGAAGAAAATCATTTACATCAGCTGAAAAAAAAAAATGAAAACATAAAGGCATATACAATGAGGTTTGTATCCTCTTGCTTAAAGCAACTGCTATTTTTTCAATGTTCTATGTTGTAACGATTCATTTGTAACAATTTTTCTTCCAATAACAATTAATTCTACAATATTTTTTCAATCACCCAATAACGGTAAGCAATTGTAGATAGAACATAAAACCATATGCACAATAGAAGACAGCCAAGAACAATAGAGACAGATTTTGGCAAGACCAGGGAAAAACACCGAAAGGGTGAAAACCCTTTCCAAATTCTTTTTCTATTAGATTGACCTGTGGAGTCCCTAGCTTGGAAACTGTAGTCAGTGTGGGTCAAAGTTCCCAGAAAAATTCAGTCTTCTCCCTCCTAAACTCGACCTCCCAAAACAAATCCAACGTCATCTTAAACGAAGTCAAATCCTTCAAAGTAAACGAAGTCAGATCCTTCAAAGTCAACGTTGTTCAAACAAAGCCAAAATAGAAGAAAACGCAAGTCAATAGAAAGCTTTCTCTCTCCATCACACGTGTGAACTCGGGTCCTGCAATTTCAGAGATGTATGAACCAAATGAAGAAGAAAGATGTGTGATGATGATGCCTTCAAGTGATGTCTATTTATATGTGGATTTGGTGGACGAATTTCCTCTTCCAAACAAACTCGTACTTTTTGATGTGACATGGACCAACATTAAAAATAATCTTTTTCCAAATACAAATCTAATTTTTTCCAAGGTTTAGAAGGGTCTCCTTAGAGTGAGAAGGGCTTCTCCATGGAGGGGATTTCTCCCTAAACTGCCAATTTTCAACACTCCCTCTCAGCTAGGGAGGAATTTTCGACTGCATCATAAGTTTAATCTCAAATGTCTCGTCATCATCATTGTTGTATCGTATCATATCTCGTCTCTGCTCATCTCCGTTCATTTGCTTGAACACTCTTGATTTAAAGAAGAATCATCATAAGGGAGATAAATATACCACTTTATATCCAATGACAATAAGCAAGATACCACTCACCTTGAGAGGTAACGATCACAACCATCCTGTTGTCCAACAACAATAGGCGAGATAACATTTACCATGAGAGGTAAGGATCACAACCATCCAATTGTCCATTGATCTTCCCACCTTGATCCTCAAAAATCAAGTCGTAGAACACCTACATCCTCTATCTTGGGGGAGATACCCAACTTACCAGTGGTAAGGATCACACAAACCCATGTTTCCTCACCCATTGGCTAGATGGGTGGCAATTCCAACAAGCCTAGCTTGTGGGTAGGATGCACACTAGATTATACTCTGTCAAGTCCCATACTTGATATGGGGAGATACCCAACTTGCCATAAATGACAAGGATAACACACACCCTATAGTGACAATAGGGGAGATACCCAATCTACCACAAAGGGTAGGGATGACACACCTATTTTCCAAAGTTCCCTCAACCCCAGGAGGTCTCCAGCTCCATTCCCACCCTAGGAGATAAAACAGGGGGAAGAGCATAGCTCAGTGTTCTTGATCAATCGTGACCCTTTCCTAGAAGGGTCACATCCACAGATGATGGGCAGCAAGCCTAGCATCAGGGACCAGTGCCAGATGATCAGAGTATACTCAGTGAGGAGTATTGCTAGAGCACAGTCCCCTCTAAGAGGGAGTGTTGATTTGGGATAGCATCGGATGTGCTCTAACCACGAAATTTGGTGGAGAGGCTAAGGCACATGAGATCTCCAATACCCAGAAAGGGTTTGGGCAGATTTTAAACAATTTGGGAGATATTAAAATAATTAATATTTTTAATGGAGTCCCTAAGTCTAAACTTAAAGAAATTAAAATATTAATATGAATTAATATAAAACTGAGTTAGAATGGTCCAAAAGTCATGGATCAAGCCAGATCTAATCTTAG
>APFE030827643.1:44912-127758 GCA_000404065.3 Pinus taeda | reverse complement strand
TGACGACTCCTCCCTTTGCCACATCTTCTGTAATAGAAGGTAATAATGACTTAATAAACCATTCAGCCAATAGCTGATTAGGAACATATGTTTTTACCATTCTACGACGACGTCGCCACTCATGAATATGATTGGATATTTGAGTGGCCACCGTTTGTTTGAAATTGGTAAGAAACTCAGTTCCTGTTTCGTACCTTATGGGTAACTGAAAATGGGTTACAAAGGTTGTGGCTAGGGTACTGAAGTTATCAAATGAAGCTCTAGGCAATTCGATATACCATCTAGGCAACTGTTATAGAAATTTTTGGGCACTGCAAACCCAATCATAAATGTCCATAAATGGAGGGCTCCTAAGGCCCTAAAAGTGTTGCTTCACTACCTAAAGGAACAAGGTTAGCTGATTACATCATCTCCTAGAAGTTCTCCACAGAAAACTGGTCAGAAATGGTCAAAACTGGACCATACTAAATGCCTAGTGCAGAGGGTGCGATGCATATCACCTTCTCAGTGTAAAGGGTGCGATGCATACTGAATGGCCCCTCTGTAGGGTGCGATGGGTGAGAATGGAAAAATGGCAGAGACAGTTTGCGAGGTGGAAGATCATAGAATCTTCCAGAAGCTTCCCCTCTGACACTTGCCTCTCTGTTTTCGACCAGGGATGAGAAAGAGATCATCAGTCTCCAAGTGGAATGAAGAACTATTAGAGAGATGACACTAATCAAAACCCCAGAAGATGACTCACCCCTCTACAATCATCTATATATGGATCCCTCATCACAGAGATCCAAAGGCTGGAATCTTGTATCTTGTAGAGAAGTGTTGTTGGTTTTCTGGTGAAACTTCATAGTGTTAGGTGATCTAAGCTTTACTTGAGGTAAAGAAGGGCTTTCTTGCTGGAGGATGATGCTGGGTCAGAACAATTGGTTGTAATCCTCTTGCTATTCTTGATATTAATAAAGCTATTCAAGTTTTCCTCAACATTCTTGTATGTTTGATTGTATATGCATTTGTGTGGTTAATACATATTTGGTCCCGTGTTATTTATGTATATAGATCTCTGTTCTTCGATAGTATTATGCTGCTTTGATTCCATAGGTGCTCTTTGAAGCTGGGCAGACGAAGAAGAAGTGGCAAAGATCTATTAGGAAGGAGAGGAATCAAGCAAGGAACCAAGCGCAAGACTAAGGTTGGTGTCCTTTGTTCCACTCTTATCTACTTTTCATAAAGGAAAGCGAAAGTAGTCTTTACTTGTTTGTTTCTAAGATAGCTACCAATCTTAGTGGGAATAGCAGCTCTGAGTGGACACTATTCCCATTAACAATCCTACATTAAGCCACTGTGACAATTAGAGTTGTATAAAACTCTTTGAAAATCTAGTGTTTCATGATAGTTCCAAGCATATAGACATCAAGTACTATCACCTGAGATATTGCATGCAAAGGAGGATTTATATGTTATAGTACATTCCTGTAGAGGAGCAAGATGCAGACATCTTGACAAAGGCTTTGTTAAGAGGAAAGTTTGAGTTCCATTGGAGCAAGATTTGGGTTGTTCATAACCATTTTATTGCTAAGAGGGAGTGTTAAATTGAAACAAGAAAAGGATTAATTTGACTTGTGCCTTAGTCAAATGGAGAAATTTGAATTTCCTCTTTAGCAGGTTGATTTTGCAGGGAGTTAGTGGGAGTGACATGGCCAAATCACTCAGTTAAGTTAGCCAATTCAAGTTTATGGGAAAGAAGTACAGTTGTGCATGAGTTAATTGCTAAGATCTAGCTATCTAGTGGATTTATATTTAGTGAAACTCAGTTATATGATCTCTAGTCTAGAATAGGGTAAGTGTGAGTTCAGTTGAGTAGTTATAACTATTGTTAACTCATTGATCTCTCGGTTAACTAGTCAATTTACAAAAAATAGCCCTGGTCATGCATGCAATTCGAATTTCCTGGTGGAGTGGAGGAGAAAAGGCATAATGTAATCATTATTGTATACTACTAAGTACAAAATTTGCATTAAGTAGGTAAGTCAAATTCCTCAACGATTGCTCAAGGAAATAGGAGCTTCCTATTTTTTAGGAGTAGTAATTGCTAAAGGAAATAGGAGGAAGTAGGAGGCCTATTTTTCCTAAGTATTGGGAAGAGTAGACTCAGGAGGAGGAGTTCAGTATTACAGTGCAGTTTGAGATTCAAGGATTGAAGTTGTCATTGTAATAGATCATTCTCATATGATTTAATACAAATAGAGGGGGGGTTTTTCCTAGTTGGGGTCCCTTGTAAAAATCGTGCTCTTTGTGATTGAGTGATTCCATGTGTTTCTATTTTATGTTTTCCCTTCCACAGATTGAGTAGAAGAAATTTGTGCCTATTGTTTTTAGTTTGAATTCATTAGCAACTACAAATTTCAAGTTATTTCTACATCACATAACCACCCCAACTAATTCGAGCCTCCTTCACATGACCTATGGTCATTCCCAGGTTTGATCACACATTCTGTTATATAACCATTTTGTTCCTTGGCTCTCACAACTCACCTAGGCTACATGATTGTCACTCAATCTGTATGACCTATTCTAGGCATGTTCCACCTCTATGTTGCATGACCTATTCTAGGCATGTTCCACCTCTATGTTGCATGATGTATTCCACACTTTGCTTGATGCAATCTACCCTCATCGTAGACCCACCTAATCAACTCTGCAAACTTCATTCCATTCAATATTCCCTCACTAAAGACCTGCTTGAACAACTTAATGCCTTCATTTTGTTTTGTTTACCCTCACTGCAGACACATACGAGCTATTATGCTTGAACTTTTCTAAATGCCAGCAGTTATATATACACGATGAGAGGCGTATGAACTGTCATGTTGGTTTATCTCCCACACCTTTTGGGTGACCCTGTTCGTTTAGTACCCCCGACCTAACTCAACATACTCTACAACAATTATAAGTATAACTCAACCAACCCCTCCATGTGTTTGAGCTAACTATTTGTGTGGCGCTCGACATCCAAACACACCTGAGCCTACCAATGGGTGTGTTGCTTAATGCTCACATATTCCCAAGCCAATATATAAGAAAAGCATGTTGATTGACACCTAAGTATGCTCAAGTTAAATGATGGGCATGTCTCTTGACACTCCCATATGCCCAAGCCGACATGCAAGCAACTCTAGCACCCATGGCACATGACTGGGCAAGCAACCCCAATATTGTACAAGTCACTCAATCGACTGCATCATGACCACAACCAATATAAGGTAGGTGATGTAAAATGACATGTAATTGTGCCACATCACTAAGGGCCTATCATCCTGTCCCACTCGGAATATTTTCCATCCTTGGCGATGCTCCAACCAGTAATTCTGAACTCAATAAGTTACCAACTGAAGCATCAATGTGAAAACCGATCTCTAAGTCTCTATGAGAAACCCTAAAGGTCTCCCACTACTTGATCAACATAATGTGCCACGAATATCCTCACTTCCAAATGGAAGGAATCTCCCTCTAAACTTATTCTATAATGTATCAAGCCATTAATTTCATTATGTTGATCACCTAACTATCCAAGGGATGACGCAAATGAAAACATTAATTCTTTACACCAACATAAATCTATCTTGTCTCTATGCACAACTAGCAACCAAATTTTGCACTAGCTAGGTAGCTAATCCAACCATCACATGCTAACACTAAGAATGCATGTCCTCATGTCATCATTAATCATTTATCTAGCCCTCTTGTCACATCCTCGTCCTCAATTCATTGTCATCATGTTAATAAATCTTCTCCACAATGTCCAGGTTTTGTTCCACATGTCCATACACACAACCAACTCAAATGAAGGCATCCCACGCTCAACTCAGTACAAGGACCTCCAAATGAAGTTCATCTAGAACTCTATTGATTGCTGCACATCAAAGTTTGTGAAGGGACCTCCACTCCTCAACTCCTCGAATATGAAAACATATTTCTCACATTTCTAGGACGGAGGAAAGGTCCCACCTACCTCAATAATCCATCTATGTACTACCCAAGCATGTAAATCAAGTGATCTCCAGATATTTCCATGTATTCCTCCTCAAGAAGGCTCTCTATCTTGAAACAATAAACCTCACCAATCATCCCACGTTGCAACTCATGCTACAATGGCTAAGCCTCCATGAATCAACCCAACTACTACTAAATTGTCCCACACCAAGGCCTCACAATAGTTGCAACAAAATCCTCCCAAGTCCATTGTTGCATCATGTGGATCATGTCCCAAATTTGACCCCTATTTTCCAAGTATGCTCCAAAGAGACACATCTCATATGTTTGGATCAAGGATGCACTTGGTCCATCCAAGTCACCCAATGCAAGCTCATCAACAAGTTAGATATCCTCCAAGACCGCTTGGTCCATCCAAATCACCCAATGCAAGCTCATCAACAAGTTAGATATCCTCTAAGACCACTTGATCCATCCAAGTCACCCAATGTAATCTCATCAACAAGTTAGATATCCTCCATGATCATACACACATCCACATGGATCCTCTCTCGATCACAACCTTGAATCTAAAAATCTATCATCTTAGTCTCCTTGAACCCAAGGCATCATCATCTCATTATGCTCTCTCTTCAACTGGCTCATATCTCCATCAATATGTCTCCCCCCCATGGGCCATCCTCCCAATCAGGTCACCAAGACCTCATCTCAGATCATAGTGAATTCCAAATGAAGAACATTGAGTTAATCCTCGTGATGATCTGCTATCTTAAGTGTTGTTCCCTTCCATCCAGAGTACTCCCACCATTGTGGCCTCAATCTTCAAGTCACGATGGACACTTGGCCAATCTCTCATATGGTCAACCATGACTTTCCTTTTGCAAGTCTATCTCATCCACCACCCTTGTCCAAGGCAACCTCAAGACCACTACACCTAAGCAACCTCTACATAACTACAAGCTAACTAGCACATACATGAATGAGAACTCATCAAAATCAACATGCACAATGTTGATCTACTAGCACAATGTTGATCTACCCTAACTACATCTTTACTTCTTTCTCCTAGTTAAGTGTTAATGGAATATTATTGAACTTCACCAAAGTCTCTTTTCCAATGTGCAATACAAACATAAAACGCACATCATCATGTAATCATGCTACATCACTAAGGGCCTAACACAACAGTGCCCAATTGGGTCTCTACTTGCCTAAGCCTATGATCCATGTAGCTCATACACAACTTTATCTCATCCAACATTAGAAGAATTCTTGATTTGGCTTCATTCATTTCAATCAAAACTCATCCTAGCAAAAATTTCAAGTGTCAATATGTGTTAAATGTGTACATGTATTGGTTGTAATAGCCCTTGCTGTAACTCGTGTATGGGACCGAATCAACCGCCTTAGCTAACACTTTTGAGTCGATTAGAAACTAAGGAGAAAGAGAGGGTAGAGGAAAAATTCAAAACCAACCAACGAATACCAATCACCCCATTTAGGGATAATTTATTAAAATTAAGTTTTAAAAACTGGAAAATAAGTTAAAGAGTATAATGCATAGATCCAACCCATTAAATGGAGACCGACAAGAATGGCTTCGTTTAACGATATAAATCTCCACGTCAAACTCATTCTCTTTTTTGGCAATCGTGGCCGACTAAAATCGTTTGATTTAACCATAAATATAACATCTCCGCGTCAAACTTACTAAAACTTGTATATAAAAATATCATATTGTTACACAACAAAAACAATATTACGTTAGTTCACGAAGTATCCAATATCAAGCCTTTGGTTCTGGCTCAGTTTCAAATCAAACGATTGCTGCAAAGGATAATATGATCATGGCGGTAGCTGCAGACAGTATTGATGCTAAAACTCATTTGTATCGTGCAAGAGCCTCGGGAACATCAGCGGAGACTCCCACAACTCCTGAAACAAAAGCCTTAAGATCCCCTGCAACTGTGGCAAACAATTCGAGGATTCCTAGAAGAAAAGCCATTAATATTGATTCAAAATCGGAATTTTATCGTTTAAGATCCCCGGGAACTTCAACAGAGACTCCCACAACTACTAAAGAAAAATATTTAAGAGCCCAGAGAACTGTGGCAATGAATTCGAGGACTCCAAAAGAATTCCCGGGAACTGTAGCAAAGAATTCAAGGATTCCTAAAGGAGAAGCAATTAAAATTGATACAAAATCTGAAGTTTATCGCCTAACATCCCTAGGAACTTCAACGGAGATTCCCACAACTCCTAAAGAAAAAGCTTCAAGATCTCCGGTACCTACACCAAAGAATTCAAGAATTCCTAAAGAAAAAGCTATAAAAATTGATTCAAAACCTGAAGTTTATCGTCTAAGATCCCCGGGAAATTCAGTAGAGACTTCCACAACTCCTAAAGAAAAAGCCTTAAGATCCCCGGGAACTGTTACAAAGAATTCAAGGACTCCTAAAGAAGAATCTATTGACATTGATAAAACATATGAAGTATGTCGTTTAAGATCGCCGGGAACTTCAGCGAAGACCCCCACAACTCCTAAACAAAAAGCTTTAGGATCCCCGGTTCCTGTAGCAAAGAATTCAAGAACACCTAAAGACGTTGATAAAAATTCTGAAGTTTGTCGTCTAAGATCCGTGGAAATTAAAGCGGAGTATCCCACAAGTTCTGAAAAAAAATATGTAAGATCCCCAGGAGCTGTGGCAAAGATTTCGAAGACTCTTAAAGAAAAAGCTGTTAGCGTCGATAAAAAATCTGAAGTTTATCGTCTAAGATGCCCGGGAGCTTCGATCATGGCTTCAAGAACTCCTAAAGTTGAAGCTTCGAAACTTAGGTCATCGAATAATTCTTCACCGATAGAAAGAAGAGATGCTGATGGAGTTGTTTTGTCGAAAACAGATCACAGGGCCAAGCCACTCAATAACTATAAAGAAGAATGTCGTTCAGGTGATCCAATTTCCAGCATGGTTTCGGTAAATGCAGTTGATGATGACCAACTTGAAATTGAACTTGCCGTAGACAAAGAGTATGAGAAGATTCTGCTCGAGCTGGACTTGCTTCCTGAAGGACTCTCACCCTTAAAACAGATTATCATTCACTCCGTTGTTAGCATGGAAAAATCAGAAATTACAGCTAATTCTGACCGATTATTTCATACCATTGATGGATCCAGGCTCAGTCCAATTGAAGAGGCTTCGCTTGTTCTCAATACATCAAATGCGACTGCGCATGAGTCGTCTGCAAATGTGATTGATAAAGAAACAGAAGTTATGAATACGTCTGAAGACAGTGCACACTTCTTTGACACTCGGCCCATTATAGACACACTACAGTGCGATGTTGAAGATGATGATGAGGAGAGGGAGGATGTGAAGACCAACTCAATATTGCCATTGCAGCTTACTCCCAGGCAAAATAACTGTCGTCTTGCTTACCAGAATCCATTTCAAACACCGATTTGGCAGAAAGCAACCTGGGAAGAAACTGATTCGGAAATAGATTTTGATTATAAATGTGTCACTAGTTCTTCGGAAGATATTATCAACTCAGATAGTGAACTGTCCTCTTATGGTCCTCCGCTTTTAGAAAATGACTACATGGAGAAACTGTATTTTCTGCAGCAGAAATGCCAAGATTTGAATAGAATTTCGTCTTGTTTTAGTTTGACTCCAGATTTGGAAGAGATGGAGCTCGGAAAAGTCGACTCAGATGGAGCTAATTCACAAAATTTTGAGCTTATTGCTCCTGCAGAGGAATTTGTGGATTCCGATATCTCATTAATGCATTGCAATCTCTCTGGTCACGATCATGACACTATTCCACCTAGGTATCTTCACCAAGCTGATGAAAGAGACTTCGGTCTCACCTTGGAGAAGTCTCTCATGAATCTGGATGTGATTTTCAAGGAAAACGATGAATTTGAAGACAATGGCAACCAGCAAGATCCTCTCTATTGGCCTCTCAATCCCAACTCTTATTGGCAGACTGAAGATTACTGGGACGGTTAGGGTTTTATTTGTACAATGGAGAAGAATTCATTATTTGAAAGGTGGTATCTTATTTTATTTTATTTTGTAATTAACATTTCTGTTGGAATGATTTTGAATAAAAGATGCTCGTTTTCTACAGGTTTTGGGCCCTATCCAACACTAATCTGGGGAGCTGGTTTGTATTTTAACAATGTTGATTTTGTTGGTTTGTATTTTAACAATGTTGATTTTGTTTATTTTTTTCTTTGTGCTGATGACAACTAAAATATACTTTTAGATTAAGATTAACTTATATTTGCACACTCTTTATTGCAATATAGAAATAAATTTGTACATAATATATAGCTTAGTATGTATTTCAATATAGTTTAATATTTGAATATATATTATGCTAATGAGCTTTTTGCTAGCCACCTTAAGATGCACAAGTAAGTACAATTGTTTATATATGTTAGATTATAGACTATGATATTCCTTATTGTGTTCCAAACTAATACTTAATCCTATATGTTCTTGGGTGAATGCTTGAAACAAGTTTTTATGCTAACAATGAACCATTTATCTTATAAATCTTTAATTATATTAAACACCGGAACTAGGAAGTTCACTTCCATGTTCATAATCGATAGGTTGATTAAGATGCTATGAATTAATGATTTACATGGGTTGTGTTTGGTGTGTACTCACTCTCTTATTGACAATAATAGCTTATGATTTAAATAGCTTAGCTTGCTTAGCAGAGTTGTGATGTCGGGGATAACTTGTAACGCTCCTAATGGAGAATTCATGTTTCTCGGGATCACTGTAACAAGCTTGGAGTAGGTGGTAAAGTTGGATTAGTAGACTTGGGCTTTCAGGTTCCTAGAAGAGAAGTTGTGCATGAAATCCAAGAATCTAATGTTGAGATGACATGGCCAATAAGATCTGCATTAGGCACATAGATTAATGAACTAAAAGCGACGATCGCAGACTTTTCAAGCTTATATAAATTTTTTGATTTAGTGTTTTGAAATTATATTTTTTAAAGAAACGAATAAGGATATTATATTAGTGATGTGTTTATTATTGGCTAGAACCCTTACATAAATTATGAGATTTTATCAATGATATATTCTACAGTCCATACATTTAAAAGGCCATCACTAGCACTACCACTTGTGCTTATACAAAAAAAATACAAATAAAGACATTGTAGAAAGACCCAAGAATCAAACAACATTTACAGGGAAACATAAAACAAAATTAGGATTTGTAAGAACCAGCATAGAAAACCTCCAATTATGATCACCATCAATCTCATCCATTGTTTGATAGGTCGTCTTCATGAGGGCAATTGGATTTTTTCAATTGGCTAAGTAATTATAGCTTTTTCAACATTCCTTTTACAGGGTTGACAGGTTAGGGTGATAACTCTTAACTTTCCCTCATCGATTAATCTTGCGCCTAGTTCCTGAAGGAGTTGGCTTGTGGTTTTCTATCCTCGTTTCCAGTTTGGACTTTTGGGTTTGTACTGATCAATTTTGATTTTTGATAGAATCCCTGTGTAGGCATTATCCTCCCGGTTTTTCCTTGTTGTGCTATGCTTTAGTTCTCTTTGTATTATATATTCCCCTTCTAGTTTTGGAGGTATTATGGCCATGCCACTTTTGTCCCATACTTTTGCTATAGAGTTGAGATCAACTCCTTTGAGAGATTCTTCTATGACTTGGTCCTATCTTAAGTTTTCTCTAGGATCGAGATCCATACCTACATCTTCTGATGTCTGGCCATTCCGAGTGTGGTTTTGTCTAGGGGTATCCCTCCGATTCTTCACTTGTAACGTTGGTGTTTGATTTAGCATTTCACCTTCTTCCTCAACATTTCCTTCTAAAGTTTGTTCTTCTGATAACTCTTACAGAGCTTCGAATTTATTTTTGTTGGATGGGGGTTACTCACCCTTTTTTCCTTGAGTTCTCTTGTTTTTCCTGCTTCTCGGGGTTTCTCAGTGAAGCCTTTTTCATCCATCTTCTTTTGCACTTGGGTATTCTATTGTTGAGAAACATTTTAACATTAAATTTTATTAATATAATATTAATATTAAGCTTAATAAGCATTAATAATAGATATTATAAACTAATATTTTTATTAATAATATTTATAATATTATAAAATAATTTAATTAATTAATAATATTTGTTTAGAAAAAATTTACAAATATTAATATTAGTTTTAATATTATAATAAGTTAATTATAATATTATTCTATTATAATAATGTTAGATTAATATATTATGTTTAATTAAGTTTACGTTTATATTAATATAATAATAAATTCTTACCTTTAATAATATAAAAGTTGTATATGATTTTAATAATTTTTTTTTATTTTTTAAATAAGGTTTTTCACAATTAAGTTTCATTATATTATTAACATCTCTACAATATTAATAATAATGATATAATATAGATCATTAAATTTAGTTTAGAGGATATAATATAATACTTTTAAGTTTAATTTTTTAGAGTTTAATGTTCTCAGATTTAGATTCATAATATAAGATAATATAATATATTTTTTATTTTGTTTGCAACATAAAGTTATGTTAGTTTATAATATAGCTGGTTACATTATTATGTTTTAAGTTTTATAATAATTATAGGTTTTAGGTTTTAATATTAAGTTTTAGTATTAGGTTTTAATATTAATTTTTAGTAGTAGGTTTTAGTATTAAGTTAGTAGAACATAAAATGTTTAAGGTTTAAGGTTTACTACAGTTGATCGTTTAATATTATATTTTAATATTAAGTTAGTTTAAAATAGAATGTTTAAGGTTGTCTATGGTTGACTCTTTATAACCATGGTGGATTATGGTTGACCATAAATATTGATTGATTGTTATGACCATGATTGATTGTGGTTAACCATGGTTGAACATGGGTGATCATGGTTAGCGATGGTTGACATTGATTGACCATGGTTGACCATGACCCACCACGGTCCACCATGGTCAATAATGGTCAACCATGATCAATGATGGTTGAATATGGTCAACAATGGTCAATTGTGATTAACCATCATTGAATTTCGTTAACCATTATCAACCATGATCAAGGTCTCTCTACTTGAATTTGGTCAATCATGAATAACAATGGTCAATTGTGATGGACAATGGTCAATCAAAATGGTTAAACCATTTTCACCTATAGTGAATGCTTAAAACTATTTAATTGTATTAATATTAATATGGTTCAAAACACATCGATTTACTAATATGGTTGACGATGTTCACCTATATTTGATAGTTAATAATTTTTAGCTTTGTTCAAACATAATACCCTATTATTATTATTATTCATTGATATTAATAGTTAAATATAATCAAACACATTACTGAAACGTAGTCAAATAAAGTCAATTTTTATAGTAAATGTTTAAACAATTAGCCATTATCAAAATTTGTCAAACCATATGTTTACCATCTTTAACAATAATCAACCTTGTTCACTCATAGTCATCCTTGGTCAATGTAACTCAAAACAGCTTCAGTTATAGTCCACGAAGATTAACCAAAGTCAAACATTGTCAACTTTGGTAAGCTAAGGTCATCCTTGGTAAATCCCAATCAAGTTTTAAAGGTGTTTAAAAATAATAATATTAATATTAATAGTAATAAAGTTTACTAATGGTATCAGAATCTAATCAATGTTGCAATATGAAAAACATTGTCACAATGTCAGATTACATTGTAATTTCACCAATGTTGCAATGAGACATTGCAAAATTAATCAACCACATTTACCTACATTGTTCGCTATGTTTGACTATGTTTGACTATTTTTTACTATGTTTAACTAATGTTCAATAATATAAATATTAATATTGTTTGTGCTATTAGTCATAATAATTTTTTAAAATTATTAACATAATAACATTAATATTAGGTTTTATGGTGAAGTCACGTGATAAACGTCGCAATTTGACAAACATTGTCGCATTATGTTAGAAGTATATCGAATGTCACAATGTGACAAACATTATCGCAATGTTACATTACATTACAATTTATGTCAGCCACATTTACTAATGTGGTTATGTTAGGGCTTATAACATTTGGGGTTTATCATACAAGGGTTTTTAATATTTCGGTTTAATATTAGGGTTTATAGTATTGCATTTATAATATAGGTTTTTTAGTTTAGGGTGTTTAATATATAGGGTTTAATATAAGTAGTTTATAATATTGGGGTTTAATATTTTGGCTTATAATATTGGGCTTACTATTTTGATATATAATATTGGGTTTATCAAACATTGTCACAATGTAACATTACATTGTAATTTATATCAACCACATTTACTAATGTGGTTTTGCTCAAGTTTATAACATTTGGGTTTTATAATATGATCTGAAATGGGGGTTGATAACTTGTTATGCCTACAAAAACCTCCCACTTAGTTAAACAATAAATTATCTAACTTTTATATGACATTTGCGGAATTAAATACTTGAAACAGGTGTACGTTTTCTTTTAACTGTTTGAGTGCTTTAAGTCCATTTATTTCTGTTGATATTAAACACATATAGTAGCCATATAATGTAACAAATAAACATCAACACATAACAACAAATTTAATCTAGGAGTTCACCCGAATATTGTGGGCTATGTCTCCTTGAGCTTTTGTCATCCACACTTGGCTCTTTGGGATTATGGCAAAGTTTCTTTTACAAGTTCAAGACTTAACTCCAAAGGTTACTGAACTGAACCAATGGGCTTAGATTACCATCTATATCCCTTTCATGGTTGTCATCACTCTGCAAACATATCTAAGCTCTCTTAGACTTGATTCCTTTAATCAGTGCTCTCAGCTACCCAGAGCTTCTTGATGGCACTAATTTGTTCAGAATTCTTTAATTGTCACTGAAACCTAATCCATCGTCTCCATCACATATTAGACACTGATAATTGACTCATCATTTTCTCAAAATGAGCACTGCATCACCAAACGAGGCCTTCCTCCACGGTTGCCACTAGGTTACCTTAAACTTCCCTATAGCATCTTGGCCTTTAGAATTCTCCAAATGCTTCTGCAAATCTCTACAATGGATTTATAAGGCTCATTACAGTCAGGAGTGATTGTTGGTTCGCTGAGAACAAGTACTGGTAGCTCCTACAACTACCTCCAACTCTTTGTGGCCCTCAGCTCCAAAATATCCCTGGATGAAAATCTCCATGAAGATGACTTCTTCAGCTACTTTGGACTATTCCATTGGCTTCAAAATGCTCCAATTAGCCTAGATAGACTCTTGTTTCACTCTCTCTAGCTCTGGATGAAAACTGCTCCTGGAGTGCATTTAATCAATATCCTCTAGGGATACTCCACCAAATTTGGTGAACTGCCCCTAACTCCAACTAAACTTAGCATTCCACCCAAATTTTTCCACTCCACTAGGTTGACCATCAGAGGTAACTGTTACAATAACTGTTTGGGCGCGCATATGAAGTGGTTAATTCCAAGCAGTTAGGGATAAGGTTGGCAGTCGTATTAATCGACAACTATGTGGGACTATTTACTTGGCGGAATATCCACCATTGATCAATCCCTCTCAGTCCTTCTTTAACTTTCCCTTTTATCAAGCGCTTCAATCTACGCCATTGATCTCACTTCTCTAGATTGAAGTGCCAATACAGATGGAGCCTGAAGTCAAGCCAGCTAGCCTTCGAACTGCATTTGTTATGCAAATGCAACGTAGATCAATGCTGCTTGAGTCTATCTCCGGGTTTTGTTTATAAATTGAACAATCGATCTACGACCATTCTAATTGCCCTAAGTGGTGGCTCTAGTAACCTCCTTAGATCAACCCTTGTGATTTACATTTACTTAACATCACTTACTCGGCCTAAATCCCTGAACTGAACTGTAAATTGTGAGCAAAGACTGGTTAAAAGTCTCGCACTAGTACCATCGCACCCTCCCTTCAAGGTAGTTTGTATGCATCGCACTTCCCGTGTGAAGTAGGTGAGATGCATAATAGATTCCTTGTGTGATAGGTGCGATGGTGAGGGAAGGTTAATTTTACCTTTAGACTTTGGTTTCTCTTCACTCCTTTCAGTTCTATTCAGGAGTTTTGTTGTTTGTGGTCGATATATCTCTTTGAAAACCCCCTTCTCTTCCATCATTCCGCCTCTATTGTGCAAAGAACTATAGTGTTTTTATGTATTGTGCGCCATTTGCAGTTCTCTTTTGCAAAGAAGTAACATAGTCGAACTGTCATTTCTTAATCTGAAAGTGTCGTAGGTGTCATTTTCAATCATAGAAGAGAATCCCATTGTTCTTGATAGTCGATTGTACTATTACTCTTGTATATGATTTGAATTAGTAGTTTTCAAAGTGTCGAAAACAAATTTCATTTCGAAATCAAAAAGTGTTGCCCTTATCTTCACTTAGCATTCTTCTTGTCATTTATACATTAAGAAGGCTGAAAACAAATGCATGCATGTGCATTTGCATTTAGACTGCTTGGTTTCATTTAGGACAGTGCATTTAGTGTGTGCTCTGTGCTCTTTGTTGAAAGACTCTCAATTTTCTTTCCTTAGTAGCTAGGATTTTCATTGCCAAAAAGAAGATTAAACAGTTGTTTATCATCTTAGACTACATTTTAGGAATTGTATACACATCACGCGGTGAACCTGAAAGCCAAATTTTTAAACAAGATCAACTATAAAATAAATTCAATGAATCTAAAAACGCTTTGGAACCTAACGCACAACATCTAGAAGTCTAGGGTAGAGACGTATTCTGCCGTCGTAAAACCTCGTAACTGTTGTTTTCCTTGTTGGTTGGGTGATTCCTCCACTCTAAGACGACAAGTGCCAGTACGGACTTGTGCTCCCACGTGCCGTCGAGTATATACTGGGAGACAACATTCGGTAAGATTGACTGTCGCATCGTAAAAAGTATTCTGCAGTTTTGCGATTGGTTTGGTAATCCCCTCTGCCTAGATTTCCAAAGAAGTCTCTTTCATTCCTTTTCAGACTCCTTAAAAGAAAAGGTCCATCTGAGCACTTGTCACTTCAGGCTCATTAAAAATCGAAGGCGACTAGAGTCATCTTTTGTTTTTTCTTGACTCTTAAAAATTGAAAAAACAAGTTGTGTCAAAGCGTCTAAAATTCATTTAATTCGGAAAATTTTTTCCCTTTTTATTTTGAGTTGATCAAGTAATCCACAATCGTGGAACAAAGTCAACCAAAACCCCGTCGTTCGTGGAGACTTACGAGTCAACCATCGTTGACTTCAGAAATGAAACTATTCCGGACAAGGTGAACTTGTTTGACCGAATCAAAGTCCCCTAGGTTGCTTGGGGCAAGTACTCTGACATCCTCAGAGACTCCGGTTACTCCGAACATTTATGGTATCCCCGCCTCTACAGAAGAAATTCCGCAGCAACAAAAGGACATTACAACTGATCCTAGTGTGACGGTAAACACTTCTATTCCTGAACCGACTCCATCTACAGCTGATTCAGAAGGTGTCACTCCCCAAACGTCTGTTGCTGCAGAACTTATATCTTCTTTGGCACTAGAAATATTTTATGGACCTGACGGTCTACCTCTTCCTCCTGGATTGATTGCCATAGAAGAGATTGTGGAAGATCCTCCAACTAACACTGCAACGCAATTTGGAGCTTGGATCACCCTATATCATTCTTCATCAGAAGTTATTCTCCTACCATCGGAAGTTCCTAAAGAATTGCTAAGGAATCGTTTGGATATGCTTAATATGTCTGAACAACCGTCGACATCTAGGACTTTGTCATCCAACACAGCAACGGCAAAAATTCCTGCTGCTACCTCGACAATGTTCGCTGGAGTGCCATCTGTCCCAAATAGCTCTCAATCGATGGATGGAGTCCATCCAGGCGCTGTTTTGACAATATGGACTGTTCCTGTTTGTTCGTCTGGAATTGTATCTGGAATCTCTTACGTTGAGTCTCGACAAACTAATCCTTCACAGTATCAATTTGGGCAAACCGGTCCTCAAAGGCAAATAATTCCTTTGAGTACTGGATTACCATCGTAAGGAAGGCTGTATACCCTTTCATTGCCTTCTTTGGAAGGACAACCATGTGAGAGTTCACAACAGAATTTAGGTTATGCTGGAATTACAACTAGCGGTTGGGTGCCAATCCTGCCTCAACAACCAAGAGTTGTATACTCAATGCAACAAAGTTTACCTATGACAAATATCCCCACTACGCCGGTTATTGTGGCAGTGTCGCAAGTACAAGAGTTACCAGTTGTATGCCAACCTCAAGTTTCTCAGGTTATAATGCAACAACCTCTCGTACCTATGACACGACCGCAATCACCAACTAGTGGAATGACACAAGTTCAAACGGGGACCATCACTCCCCATCTTGGTCAAATAGTCAGTACTGGACAACAGCTCATGGCTTCACAACCATGGCTGGTGCAATACCAACACCCGCAATTCCAACAAGCTTACCAAGGATATGAGCAACAAGTCTTTGCAAGTAATGGGCAACCGTATAATCAAAACAGACAATATCAACCATATCATAATGGTTATACCCATCAACCTTACCAAAGTTACCAGCATCAAATGCATTATGCTGGTATGAAAATACCAACCACTCAGGCAATTCCATCTTATCCTGGTTATGCTCAGCCAAGCCTGAATCAACAGTTGCCTTTTGTGGCAACTTTAGAATTACCAGATCTAAATCGACTAACGAATGATCCAATTGCCTACGCCCCTTGGTGGCTGGCGATTCCGCATAAACTTCCATCTGATATTCCTAAATTTAATGGAAATCTAGGTGAAGACTCGTCGAATCATGTGATGACCTTTCATCTGTGGTGTTCATCGAACACCCTCAATGATGATTCGATCAGACTTCGCCTCTTTCAGCGAACGTTAACTGGTCCGGCAGCAAAATGATATATCAAATTGCCTAGAGCTTCGTTTGATAACTTCAGTACCCTAGCCACAACCTTTTTAACCCATTTTCAGTTACCCATAAGGTACAAAACAGGAACTGAGTTTCTTACCAATTTCAAACAAACGATGGCCACTCACATATCCGATCATATTCATGAGTGGTGACGTCGTCGTAGAATGGTAAAAACATATGTTCGTGATCAGCTATTGGCTAAATGGTTTATTAAGTCATTATTACCTTCTATTACAGAAGATGTGGCAAAGGGAGGAGTCGTCACTGAACAGCAAGTCATTGCTCGTGCACAATATCTAGACTTGATATATGCTCAGTGTGGCACACTCTACGATAAAATCCCCGATGCTCCTAGACTGAAATTTTCCGTTCCTCCCCCTCCTAAATCAAACAAAGACTCTCATGCCGGCGATGGCGTGATAGGTACGACAAGCACTAAAACCATAAAGGCTACGTCGAAAAAGACCCGCACGGTTTCAAGTCAAAATGCAAAGGAAGAAATTCTAGCTGCGGAAGTAAATGCCGCGTCGACAGACAAAGGCAAAGAACCCAAGCAACCAGGAGACAAGAAGAAAAAGAAAGGGAAGAAGAAGAACCAGGAGGAGTCGTCTCCTGAAAAATATTTTGCAAACCCTTCTGGGGATAAGAAACTAAGAAGTCCATGCCTAATATGTGATGAGGATAACTGGACTAGAGAGTGTCCATATAAAGCTGAACTTAGAAAATTCTACAAGAGTTCAAAAACCTTGGCTGTATTGACTGATCCGTTTCCAAACCCAGGAACAAATCTGGTTGCTAGCGAAAATGCTTCCCTGTCCCAAGTGCTAATGTTGTCGGTTTCAAAGCAACTGAATTATTCTCTCATATCAACAAGGAATAAAGGTTACGAGAATCCACAGATGTCGAACAATAAGGATAATGGTCAACCTAGTAGTTCGACAACAACTTCGACCGAAGTTGTGCCACCCATCATTCTTGAATTAACAATAGAACCACCAAAGGGAGTAGTACACAAATTGACGTTTAATCCTCGTGCCAGAGCAGCACAACACTATAATATAGTGGAGGATCTAGCTCAATCGCCCTCCGCGATGTTGACACTTGAGGTACTACAAAATTTCCCATCCCAAAAGCAGGCTTTATTATCAGCAATAGGTGGGATTGACCCAATGGATTCCAATCTTGTGCCCTTTAATCACAAAGGATACGATCCTCAACTACTAGCTCAACTAGCTTTCCTCATTCAAGTGAAAGCCCTCAACAAAACTGTTCATAGAACAATTATTGATGAGGGGGCATCCACATGTATTATGTCGATGAGTTGTTGGAAAACTTTAGGGTCTCCAACCTTGTCGCGATCATCAACGACATTAAAAGCATTTGATGGACGAATATACACCCCATATGGGATATTAAGTAACTTGCAAGTTGAACTGGAGGGCAAAACAATAGAAATTGATGTTGAAGTTATCGATGGAAACCTCGATTACAACATCCTACTAGGAAGGCCCTAGATATATGCCATGGCTGCTGTTGTGTTGACCTACTTTAGGAAGATTGCATTTCCTTTCCAAGGAGGAATTACAATAATCGACCAACAAACTTTTCTCCCCAACAGTTCACAAGTTACAGGAAGCATTCCGATGATCCATGGAAGGCCTAATTCGCTTCAAAATATCGGAGTAGGCCTACTAAAAGACCCCACATTAATGGGAATTTTTACCCTACCCCCTCCAACCAATTTGGCGGAAGTGGCTAAAGTGGGAACCTGCAATATGATATCTTTCATTCAAAAGATGTCAAAAAACGATATTAATATGGATCATCTGCAGGTATTGCCTCTAAGCCCATTGGAAATATTATAGCAATCAATGTTTTCAGTACGGGAGGCAAACCCGTATCAACGCTCATCAAGCGTTTGGATAGATAGGTCTAAGGAATATGGCACCCCTTCAAATCCTTGGTCGCAAGTACATTCTACAGACGAAGGAATCGTTCAATCAATGATGATTGACAGGGCACCATGGGAAGATTACCACCATCGTTCCCATCTTCTGAATTGGAAAGAAGATAATTCCAACGACCTAGACCATCCCTCAGTTTTTGAATTTCTGTCAAATACTGTAAATACGATGGATTCCGAGCGAAACCTATCCAATATTGAAGAGACCATCGCCATCAATATCTCGACCAAAACAAATGTTGTAGAGAATATTCATGTTAGCAAATCTTGTTCTTCTTTAGAACTAGAAGTATATAGCGCTCTCTTTCGCGAGTTTAGAGATGTCTTTGCTTGGTCATATGATGAAATGCCAGGTATTGACTCAAGCATAGTTGAACATGAAATTAAGATGTATCTAGATGTCAAACCGGTACGACAACGGCTACGGTAGGTGCACCCGAAGAAAGCCGTTGCCATCAAGGCGGAAGTTGAAAAACTCTTCCATGCTGGTTTTATTTACCTGGTTCCTCTAACCGATTGGGTATCGAATATTGTTCCTGTGATGAAGAAACAAGGAATGATTAGAGTGTGTGTTGATTATAGGGATGTAAATCAAGCTTGTCTGAAGGACAACTACCCTATGCCCTTTATTGACCAGATAATTGACGAATGCGCTGGATGTGAAATCTTTTCATTTATGGATGGATTTTTCGGGTATAATCAAATAAATATCCGCCCACAGGACCAATCAAACATTGCATTTATTTTTCCATGGGGCACATTCGCATATCGCAAGCTACCCTTTGGTTTAAAGAATGTAGGGCCAACGTTTCAGAGAGCAATGAACTATGCTTTCCATGACATCAAGAACATCGTTCAACCATATCTTGACGATCTTCCGGCTCATTCGCGAAAGCGGACAGATCATCCGCAGCATTTGAGGGAGATTTTTCTACGGTGCCGACATTACAAGATACGACTCAACCCACACAAATGTGTGTTTTGTGTCAGTTCTGGTCGTTTACTTGGCTTTGTGGTCTCAAAGGACGGGATTCGTCTCAACCCATGTAAGGTTCAGGTAATCATTGATTTGCCTCCACCTTCAAATTTGCTTCAAATTCAGAAACTCCAAGGGAAAACGAACTTTCTTAGGAGATTCATTCCAAATTACACCGAACTTGCTAAAGGTTATACTCGTCTATTGAAAAAAGAAGTACCCTTCATTTTGGATTAGGTCGTGCAAGCTTCCTTTGATGCTTTAAAGCAATCTCTAATAAAAGCGTCATTAATGTATGCTCCTGATTATAAAAAAGACTTTAACCTGTATCTGGCCGCAACGGATACAACCATAGGGATGGTTTTAGTTCAAGAGGATAATGGAATTGAACATCATATATATTATTTAAGCCGAAACTTAAATGATACGGAAATAAAATACTCCTACGTTGAAAAGCTAGCCCTAGCAGCTGTTCAAGCGATACAGAGATTTCGACACTACGTCCTCTTTAGAAAAACTACCATTTTAGCAGATTGCAACCCCATGACTTATATATTGTCACGACAGTTGCTGGGGGGCAAATATTCAAAATGGATAGCAATTTTACAAGAGTTTGATCTGGAATTCAAAAAATCCAAATCAAAATAGCCCTGGTCTTCGCGGAGTTACTATGCAATCTCCCATCGTTGTCCAACGATGCAACATCCAAAGAAGTAATCGTGGATGAAAATTTGTTTTTGATATCTTCAAGCAATCCGTGGTACAGAGATGTAATCATCTATCTCCAAACCTAAACATATAGGTCTAATGCCTCACGCTCCGAACAACGACGCATGATACCAATCGAAAGACTAAGTGATCGTCGGTGATACCTTTACCGTCGTGGTATCGATACAGTTTTGCGGAGGTGCCTCATGCATGAGGAGGTCGAAAAAGTCCTGAATGATTGTCATTCAGGCACATGTGGGGGGCATCAATTTGGTTATGCTACGGCACAAAAGATTTTGCGAGCAGGATACTTTTGGCCAACAATGTTCAAAGATTGCATAACCGCAGTAAGAAGTTGCCATGCTTACCAAATCTTCGATAGCAAAACCAGAAGAACACCCATAGCGCTGCAACTAGTAGTTGCTGTTGGGCCATTCACCAAATGGGGCATAGATTTCATGACATGTAACCCCACCTCGGCCGGGGTCGGCCGGGGGGGCATGGGTATATCATAGTCGCAATACCAAATGGGCCAAGGCGATGCCTACATTAAACAACAACGGCGAAACAACTGCCCTTTTCTTTTTTAATCACATAGTCTCTAGATTCAGCGTTCCACAGGCCATAGTCACAGATCATGGATCACATTTTCGCAATCACATGATGGTTGAATTGGCTGCCAAATTAGGATTGTCCCACGACAGCTCTACTCCATACTATCCGCAAGCTAACGGACAAGTTGAGGTAATCAACAAGGTCCTGAAGCGCATGCTGCAAAGGATGATTGGAGTCCATAAACGGAGTTGGCACTTGATCTTATACTCGACGTTGTGGGCATACCGGACATCGGTGAGAAATGCAATCGGGTTTACACCTTTTCAACTAGTGTACGGTCTGGAAGCAATCTTACCAGTTCAGTGTGAAATCTCGTCCCTCAAGCTCGCAGTCGACCTTCTCCCCAGAACTTCAGAAGAAGAGGCTCGTTTCTTGGAACTAATCCAATTGGATGAAACCCGTCGTGATGCAGCTTCGGCTATTGAAGCACATAAGAGACGAGTCAAAGCACAGTTCGACAAAAATGTCAAACCTCGTGTCTTCTCAGAAGGTGACCTGGTCTTACTTTACGACCAAGAGTCCGCTATGTTGGGAGCAGGGAAGTTCAAATATTTATGGATGGGTCCCTATATTTTTAAACGTGTATTAGCAAAAGGAGCCTATGAGTTGATGGACTATGATGGGATTCCACTGGCGCAACCCCACAACGGGTTGTACCTCAAGCGTTACTATGCTTAATTCTGCATAGTAATCCCTATGCTTTTGTTACATTTTTGTTTTCATTAAGGGTAATTATTTTGGTTCGGTAATACACTTTTTGTATTTGTTGCAGATGTCGAAATTACTGGAATCATTCGTTGGATATGCCGACGGAGCGAGTCGTAGTACGTGGAACCTATCTTTTGTGGCTTGGGCCATCTTCGATCCTAGCAGCGAGTTAGTGAGTTTCAGAGGGATATGTATTGGTCGGTCAACGAACAATATTGCTGAATACAGTGCATTGATAGAACTCCTCTCTGATGCCATCGCACATGGTGTATGCCGACTTGTTGTCAGGCTAGACTCACAACTTGTCATTCTACAGCTCACTGGTATTTATTCTGTATGAAATCCAGCCATCTATCGCATGTTCCTAAGGGTCAGAATTTTGGAAAGATGGTTCGATTTCATTCAATATCAGCATATTTCCAGAAATTGAAACACATTGACAGACTCATCGGAAAATTATGTATTAGATAGACATTTGTGACATTTATAAAAAGAATCATTTCATCAATATTTGCAACAGGATCACGTAGCTTAACCGAAATAAAACTTCAAAAATAAAAAAATATATATATGATGACTGTTTATGGTTTACACATAATGTTCCATAATCAAGACAAAATCAGTCAGATGACCCAAAACTCAAAATGCTAGGGGGCACCCTAGTCTAATGATGCTGGCGATAACAAGTCACCGCCTGTGCGATCATGCATAAAAGCCTAGTCCATCGACTTGGCATGCCAGTAGTATGTCGCTGCAACCGTAGAGGCAGCTCGTCGGTCCTCACATCCGGAATACCAAGGGTGAGACCCTCGACCTGATCCTGTAATGCTGAAAGAGTCTCGGCCACATCAAGGTCGCGGAGGATAGCCCTCCCCACAGCCCCTCTTACCGGAGCAGCAACTGATTCTCTCTGGCGTATTGCTGGTCGAACTGGTCCGATATCTGCATGAGCACATGAGTTTTGATTAGTCTTGATCAAAGAAAACATAAGAACATTATAAAAACAATAAATAGAGATATGGTCAAATAATTTACCCATAGAGCCCCACTGCTCACCAACTGGCAGCACCAAATCTGGGTCACCTTGGAAGTCCATGCCAACATATGGAAACTTGGCATACACCATCTCCTGACGATCGAACCACTCGAAGAACGTATCAGAGAAAGAAACCTGAGACTGGACAACATGTCGAGACATAAGGTCAACCCATCTCTGCATCCGTGGCTCAGTCAATGGAGGTAAACAAGTGAGATGTATTGCGGCTGCATCAGTGGGATCTTCTCCAAAGCGAAAGCGGTCAAAATAAAACCATAGCCGAAATTCTTGGATCTCCCGCCTTTCACTTTGGTCAGTTATTCTTTCATCACAGAGAGTACTGCATCACACCAGTTGAACACCTTCGGTTCAAGGCATTCCAAAGCATACTGGATGTAAGACTTGTTAGCTATGTGAAGAGCAGCACTACCAGCTAGTCTAGCAAAAGTGAATAGAATGGTCCTCAAGGGTCGGTCAGTGACATCTCGGATATTGATCTTGCTGTCCGTACTCGGCTGAGATCCCTTTCTGCAGTGTCGGTGAATATACTCCCTCACGGATTCACCCCCGCGGGCGGGACCCGATAATGGGAGAGGGGCACCATTCCTCGATAAATCGGTCAAAAAATAGATGTCCACGATAGTCAAGGGGATAGATTTGCCCCTGATCTAGAACACCTGGTTGGTAGGATCCCAAGCGTTGAGGAAATATTGCAACAAGTTGATTTGTTGCCTCATGCTAGAGATGCGAAAAAACTTCAACAGGCTACAGTTCCGCAATGCAGTTACTGTACCCGAATCATGTAAAGCAACTGTGTCCTCTTCTTCATGCTCACATTCTTGCCATGTAACAACCATTTTGCTCTGATGAATCTTTGAAAAACAAACAAGAGAAGAGTCAGGGTCTTGATTTGGCAAAAAACAGGCAAAAATCCATGAGAAAGCTGTGCAAAGAGTTTCCTCCTTGCGCCCATCACACCCCAGCAGTGCACTGGGAGCGATGCATACTGACTGGCCAGTGATAAGGCCAGTATGCATCACACCTTTCGATTAAGGAAGGGTGCGATGGATCCAGGTAGAATTGTTCAAACCCCAGAGGCTCAGCAAAGAAGGGAAACATGCTTAGAATTCGAAAAGAGAAGAATGCAACTAAAGAGCACAAGTTTAGCTTCTACCTGGTACAGACGGTGTCAAGAATCGTCCACAGAATCCCCCAAAATCAGCTAGTGAAAATCAGAGGGGAAAAGCACCTCCAGAGCTCCAACAAACCAAGTTCAAATGAAATGGTAAAATGAGAGGTAAAAGTCACTTTTAAATTACCATTCACGTAATTCAAGTAAAGTATTAGTGTTCTTAACTCATTTATCAAGCATATGTTTTCATTTCTAATCGGTTTGATGAAGCAATTGAACAGGTGGTACAATCTTTGAAAGAACAAAATGCTAACGGTGAATCAAGGAATCAATGACCATTATCACCAGCAGTTTTAACGCAGAATTCAAGCTCGTTAAAAAATAAACATAAGCAATGAGCAAATGTTTCCCCCAGAGTTTAAGCTCATTAAAAAATGAACCGATCCCCGGTAAATAACCATTGTAAATGCATTATCATCAGCTTTTGAGCCTTGGTCGTGTTCTCATCATCACCTCCACTCTGTTTTAGCCGATCATTCACCTACATTTGATTGTTTACCCCTTTCGAGGAACATCTGCGAAGAGTGATTATGTTAGCCATCCTTGTGACACTGCCGTGATTGGAAAATTCCAAACCTTTCCTGCAATCAGCCGCTACTCGAAATCATCACTAGTTCCTCGGAAAACAAGTCTCCTTTAAGTTCTTTTCAACTGACTTGTAAAATATGAAAAGATTGCCGAGCGATTAGCCTCTCCGGCTCGTTAAAGTCATCAGAAGTGCTATCCCTCCTCTAGATTTTAATCTTTTTGGACTTGAGGGATTATTACACAAAAAGATCGAGGCGCTTGTCTTGTTTGGGTCTCGTTAAACTATCGAAAATTTCATCCCTTTCGTATTATTTTAGCTTTTTCGGACTTAAGGTTTTATTATTGACGAAATAATCATTGGAGTTCCTTTCCGCCCCTTTCAAAACTCTTAAATTGAAAAGGACGAGTTTCTTTGTCATTAAACTTCGTAAAACCTAATAGCGACAAACTTGTCCAAATGGCGAGAACGAGTTTCACTGTTGCTAGGCTCGTTAAAACATAGCGACAGGTTCACGAAGGGCGAATTATAGAACAAGCATATGTTACTCCTCAAGCTTGACAAAAATAAGAGGTACTGGTCATCAAATGACTGGGGAAAATTGGGAAGAAAACTTGAAGAACTTTATTGGAACAAGTCGCTCTTGAACATGACACTTTTCTTTCGCCATCTGAGTTGGGTTGGGTGTCATTCATGGTCATATCACCATTGGTCTGTCACACCATCCATATTTGGGGTTAACGCTACCAATCCATCATCAGTGTCGCTGATATGTTCAAGAGAAGTCGCTCAGAGAATTCACCTGTGTCTCATCCACTACAATACATTCACGCTCCATTCTTTCATGACCGCCACCCTGAACCCTGTATCATCAGATCGTTTTCACCTTCAAAATCATTTGCTCCGTTCCATGTCGTAGATGTGGGATTCATTAAGGCCCTCCTACGATGGGTCACTTCTTGTCGACATTAGCTCGTTATCCAAGAAGTTGACTTAGGAACAACCCCTTTCAGTACTTTGATGCTTGCATGCCTCAATAAGTTTCTCACTTTCAGCAACAGGTTTACATCAATGGCCTTCGACTGGAAGATTTTGCATGGTGTTCGATGCGAAGTCCCTTTTTCACACCATGCAAATTGTATTGTAGTACCTTGAGGATCATTGACATTATTGGTGACTCCTCTCACGCCTCTTAATAGCTTACATCATTGGCTGGTAATCAGGCAATGTCTTTCCATGTTCGACTCCAGAACATTTTTCACATGGATCGACTTGTACTTCGGGAGAAGATGGAACAAGTTTTGAAGACCTCGGATCTAGTTTCATCCATCCAGGCTATGATTTATTCAGGAATATCAAGACATCAAATGTATATCATTGCCGAACAGTTGATCATCCAAATCAAAGGATGATGACTCCGTCCGAATCATCAGTCTGCTACACGGACAGTTGTCTGTCCTTTGTACATGAAAGTCAATTTATAAAGCTGAGCATGGGAAAGCCCACCTCAGCTAGATCATGAAAAATATTATGAAGATAATGTATTGTATTGTATCTTATTACAGGTCGCCTCCCAGCTCGAAAAAACTTCGGATCCTCATGGTAAAGCATTTCACCCGACATCAAAAGATTAACAACCTCATGCTTTAGGGGGAAACCGTTATAGAAATTTTTGGGCACTGCAACCCAAATTATAAATGTCCATAAACTGAGGGCTCCTAAGTCCCTAAAAGTGTTGCTTCACTACCTAAAGGAACAAGGTCAACCGATTACATCATCTCCCAGAAGTTTGCCACAGAAAACTGCTTAGAAATGGTTAAAACTGGACCATATTAAATGCCCAGTGCAGAGGGTGTGATGCATATCACCTTCCCAGTGTAAAGGGTGCGATGCATACTGGATGGCCCCTCTATAGGGTGCGATGGGTGAGAATGGACAAATGGCAGAGATAGTTTGCGAGGTGGAAGATCATAGAATCTTCCAGAAACTTCACCTCTAACACTTGCCTCTCTGTTTTTGACCTGGGATGAGTAAGAGATCATCAGTCTCCAAGTGGAATAAAGAACTATTAGAGAGAGGACACTAATCAAAACCCCAGAAGATGACTCACCCCTCTACAACCATCTATATATGGATCCCTCATCACAGAGATCCGGAGGCTGGAATCTTGTATCTTGTAGAGAAGTGTTGTTGGTTTTCTGGTGAAACTTCATAGTGTTGGGTGATCTGAGCTTTACTTGAGGTGAAGAAGGGCTTTCTTGCTAGAGGATGATGATAGGTCAGAACTATTGGTTGTAATCCTCTTGCTATTCTTGATATTAATAAAGCTATTCAAGTTTTCTCCATATTCTTGTATGTTTGATTATATATGCATTTGTATGGTTAATACATATATGGTCTTGTGTTATTTATGAATATAGATCTCTGTTCTTCGGTAGTAGTATGTTGCCTTGATTCTATAGGTGCTCTTTAAATCTGGGCAGACGAAGAAGAAGCAACAAAGATCTATCAGGAAGGAGAGGAATCAAGTAAGGAACCAAGCGCAAGACTAAGGTTGGTGTCCTTTGTTCCAGTCTTATCTATTTTCATAAAGGAAAACGAAAGTAGTCTTTACTTGTTTGTTTCTAAGATAGCTACTAGTCTTAGTGGGAATAGCAGCTCCGAGTGGACACTATTCCCGGTAACAATAGAAGTCTGAATAACGAGTGAAATCCAATAGCGTTAGGAGACTGGGAAAGCTCTGTGACTAGGAGTTAAGCACGAGGGTTTGTGAAGATAAGGACGAGAGATACCCCCTCTCTTACTTGTCAGATCTTACCTCACGACTATTCTACCTGGCTTCTGATATGAGTTGGTATCTTTAGTTGCCTATCCTAGGGATCTACATGGATGGGTGTGGAGGGGAATCCTATGGCACCTAAGGTTGATGTTACATCAAATTCAATGGTACTTCTAGAGGGCACCCTTATGAAGCTTGGGGACTTGCACCGGAAAAGGCTATTGTCTAGAGATTAGCGTAACTACCTCTGATACCTTTGCTAGTAGACCTAGGCATAATTACCCTAGTCTATTTTCAAAAATCACTTATTATTAATTTTCTTGTATTTTGGTGTCGAGTCCTAATCACCTAGAGCAGAAATACTTGGAAGTTGTTTGATTGCTTAATTATTTAGGGACATTTTTAGTGTGTATTTTGTGCTCCTAGTCGGCCTAGCTTTCAATTTTCTTGAGTCTTTAAGTAGATCTTATAAAAATAATTCAAAGTGGCTAACCGACCACCTCGGTGGTCCCATAGACTTCGTGGGCTTTCACCTGTGAGTCCAGATCCTTCTCCTAGAAGGCGTAGGAGTGATTCTGCCAGTGGTTTTCAACCAGTGGCAGTAGGCGCATCATAGATTGGTCCTCCACTTGGGGGCATTAGTTCGCAAGATAGACCTAGTACTACTACAGAGCTAGAGAGGAACACACCAGTTCTTTCTCGAGTACTCTTCCAGTCGGAAGATAGTCTTCAAGTGGAAGAGCTTTCAGAGTCAGTTGTGGCTCTGAATTCTCCTCTTCCTCCTGATCATCCAAACGTATTGTTATACGTTGGAACTCTAACTCAGAGGCCTTCAAGCCCAGTTCCACACACATCTATCCCTTCAATGACCACTGTTGGAAGCATGGCATCCACCAAGAGTGCTATGAGTATGCAGACTCCTATGTTAGTGCAAGGGGGAGGAACTATTTCCATCCCCTCTACATCGTTATTTGGGTCTACTGCTAGCACATCCTTATTTGGGTCTATTTCCATTTCGTCCACGAGTGGAATTCTCAAGCCAATGCATCCATTTTTGGATTCTTCCCTTTTGGAATGCCCTCTCAAGGTATTCCTTCAGTTCCATTGAATGTACCATTAACTGCCTCCACATCCATGATCAGTGTATTGGCTTCTTTTCAGCGTTTCCCATTTGGAAGTGGTCATATACCACATTCCAATCCAACAGTAGGGCCTATGCCTTTTCCTTTCACATGTCAAGGTAGTAATCCCTTCCAAAGTTGGAAAAACCCTGCAGTTAGTGGGATAGGAACTGGGAATCAGTTTTTTGGCCAACAAGGAAATGTGTCGTATTCGTCAGTCAATTCATTTCAAATTTTTCCACCCTTGTCTAACGCTTGGAACCCTTACCAGGGGCTGTTAACTCCTTACATTAATTCTTTAGGGGGAAACTTCACCGGTTACAGAGGTTTTTCAGTTGGAGTTGGTCAAACTCCTAGTTTTGTTGGACCAGAAGGGTCACCTTTTGGTTGAGTAGGTTCTATCAGTTACATCGAGCAACCTGGTGCCTTTCAAAATCTAGGTCATTCTTTTCAAACTTTTGGGAACCTTGCCCAATCTGTGTGGAATCCCCAAGGTCCTCCACGACATCCTTTTCCGGCCATGCTTAATCTACCAGACTTGACTAAGTTGACGAACGATCCAATCAGATACAATCCATCTTGGCCTCCAGTCCCAACCAAACTTCCATCGGATATTCCAAAATTCAAAGGGAAGAGTGGTGAAGACCCGAGCGACCATGTAACCACATTCCATTTATGGTGCTCATCTAACTCCCTGATTGATGATTCGATTAAGTTAAGATTCTTTCAGTGCACCTTAACTAGGAATGCAACTAAGTGGTATATAGAGTTTCCAGGGGGCACCTTTACGTCTTTTGCTGATTTGGCTAACATTTTCCTAAACCATTTTCAGTTTCCTATCCGTTACAAAGCTGGAACTGAGCTTCTTGCCAATTTTCATCAGGACACAGCTACTCACATTTCGAATCATATCTAGGAATGGAGACGGAGAAAGGGGTCATTAAAGCGGAAATTCCACCTGAATTTCATCTCAAATGGTTTTTAAAATCATTACAACTGGAGATCTCCAAGGATGTTTCTATGTCTAGCATTTATTTGAAAGAGCAGGCTATCTTTCGCGCCCAGCAGTTAGAACTGATATATTCTCAGTCTGGGACTCTTCACAAAATCTTGCCTAATGTTCCTAGATCCATGGTTGATATAGCCAAACCGAAGCCAGGCCCTCATGCTAATGGTATTGTTAGATCGATTGATGCAAATGCGGTGAACCTTTTGAATCAATTGTAGCAGTTGTCTCTACAAACTGCTTCTTCCAATCATGTTGCACCGTCTACTCCTTCGCCTTCCCAACCTTCTTTCGTAAACGGCGTTTAGGCTTCTAACCAAAAATTAAATCAAAATTCTGATGGGAAGAAGAAGGGACGAGGTAAAAAGAAAAATCAGGATGGGAAGGGTAATGCGAACAAGCCCGGCAATGGTGCTGGCGAGGGTGGAAAAGAGTCTAAGAAGAAAGTTAAATTTCCATGCAAGTTATGCAGTGGAGACCATTTGACTCATCTGCTTCTGAAAATTCAAGATGCTTAGTGCTTATTAGTGCAGCAAGGGTCTTCTAGCTCCCAAGCTGTCTTAACTAACCCTTTCCCCCAAGGGCAGCAGCTACTTGCTAGCATGAACTAAAGTCCTGGTACCTCTACAGGGGGAAACCAAGAGGGGGACAATTCCTAAAATGTTTTCATGATGAGTTCTAATGTCAATGTGGCTACACGGTCATGGGATTATGGTGAAGCAGAAACATCTAAGGATAAATATGTTCCTGGAACTACCGATCCACTTCGTATTAAGCGACCGTCTATTGAGTCTATACCTCAAATACCGAAAGGTTCTGCCAAACACGTGACTATCAACCCTAATGCTAAGGTAGCCCAGAAATAATCCATTGTACAAGATCTGGCTCAAAGTCCTTGCGTTATGTCTGCTTTAGAGGTACTCCAGTCGTTTCCTACTCAACGAAGAGCTTTGCTTTCAGTGATCGGGTTAGTTGATCCAAACAATTCTTTAGTACTCACTTTTGATATGCTCAATGTCAAAAAGAGACTTCCTCATCATATGTCTTTTCAAATAAAGTCTACTTACCGAAAAACTAATATTTTTCAAACAGTTATAGATTAGGGAGCTTCCACATGCGTGATTTCTATGTCATGTTGGAAGGCCATTGGATCGCCTTCAGTTGTTCCTTCACCCACTCTCTTGACAGCATTTGATGGACATTCTCATAGGCTACATGGGATCATCCCAGCCTTTCCTATATGTGTTGGAGGAAAGGTCGTTAATGTCGAAGTAGAAATCGTTGATGCCAACCTTGATTACAATCTCCTCTTAGGACGGAATTGGATTTATGAAATGGATGCCATAGTTTCGACTCTGTTTCGCATCCTTTGTTTTCCTCGTGAGGGGATAATTGTTAAAGTTGATCTATTGGATTATTCTCCAGATGACCCTCGTGCAACTTCGGATTCTACTATTCCATTGGTGGATTCGCTTAACAGGAGGAAGACTGACTACATGATGCAGGGATGGTACTTGGTGCATCATCATGAGAAAGAAGGTTCACATACACATCATCTGAAATGGTAGATGATGTTCTAGTAGATGGAAAATCTACTCACGTTGAGACTTGGGTTTCTGAAGAAGGAGGTTCGATAGAGGTGCACACAGAAACCTCAGAAAGGTTTTCCTGTGAGAAACTCAAGGATGACGATAGGTAAAGGATATGGACCATGGAGTCCATCATCTCGACATCGTGGGAAGGGATCACAATGGTGGGACCAGATTCCCCCTATTTGCGTACACTAGTGGTACCAGAATCCACAGGTAGAGGAGTAGATGATCCACTATGAGTGGTCTCGTATTCACAAAGCGCTTGAAGGAAATCATGGAATTCATCGAGGTGAGGGCAACAATGGGAATAGTGACCATAATGATCACACAAGTCACAAGGGTGATTTGTGTGCAACATTTTGAGTTTCTTGGCTAGTCCTGGTAAGGTAATTTGGACCTCAAGGATATTTGACTCAGGGAATGTTTCATGAAACAAAGGTTTAAGACGAGGAAGATTAGGAAAGTTATTGGTGGCATGCCCAACAACCTCACACAAAGTGCATGGAGGTGTCGAATTTGGAGCTTTGGGAGTGGAAGGTGCTTGGGGAGCCTTGTCCTTAGGTTCCTTCTTCTTGGCTTTGCCTCCCTATCCAGATGCTTTCGCAACAGGAGTGGGTTCCTTTTGAGGTTGTGTTGGAACTAGAGTAGTGACAGGGGTCGTAGGGACTAGTTGAATGGGGTCAAAGCATGATATGGTCTGAGATGACCAGGCAGAGTGTTTGTTGGGGAATCAATGTACCACATTGGGATCCCCAAAGTCATATTAGGGAGAACCAATGAATCCATGACAAGGACATAAAATATTCTAGGAGGAGGAAATAAGAAAGGTATCTATCCGGCAGGGTAATGTCCCAATGGAATAAATCCTGGATGGTTGAGACCTGGAGGAATAATTCTTGGTGGGAATAAAGGGGAGGCACCCACAAATCAAGGAGGTGGATCTGGATGGCTCTATTGAGATGGTAACTGCGGGGTGCTAAGGAGCTAGTTGCGGATCAGATGTGCCCGACTACTTTTAAGCAGCCTGTGACACTTGTAACATGCAAACACTCAAAGAGATCGGCTCAGAGATAGGAGGGGGAGGACCTTCCAAGTGAAACAATGGTGAGAGGGGTAGAAGATTGCTTGTCAGACATCAACGAGATAATGGACTCAGGGGAGGTCAAGGATGAAAGCTCGTAGTATGTCAACTGATCGATGGTGATTATCTTCCCTTCATGGGGGAATCACATATTGCAGAAAACCTCATACATGATGACTGACATGGTATAAGTGTAACGACGACCTAAGAGAATGTTGTAATCTAGAGGGGCATCGATAACCTAAATGTCTACATGAAAAGTCTTGCTCGTAAGAGTTTTTGTACAATTTCGATACATGTCAAGAGGCTAGGAGGAGTGACCGACCCAATCACACCAAGTGATGGTGGATGGGGACAACTCAGGTGACTTGATTTGCTTCCAAATAGTAGTGGACATCATGCAGGTGGATGTGCCTTCGTAAAAAATGCATCGAGAGATGATGGCATTACAGACTCTGATTAGTATTTGGAAAGCAATGAATGGAGGTAATGGAGTATTTTCTGACGTATCAATAGGGAAGATGATCAAACAATCGTCTGAAGGATCTACTATGCCCAAAGTAGTTAGTAGATCTTTCTTTTCAGATGGCCATGACTGGAGGAGTTCCAGTGTTGACATGGCTACAGGGGATTGTGCTTAGTGTTGGCCGAATAAATCGATCTTGCAGACAAGGCCGATCTCCCTAGTATCAACAGATATCTAGCAACAAGCAGAACAAGCAAATCTACCTTTCTCTAAACATATTGCGATTCATTAATAAAAACTAAGAGGTGTTTTAGACCCTACCTTATGTCCAATGCTGGTTTGTGGCAGCCATGCTCCAATAGCTCCGAAAGAGTTTCCTTTTAAGAACCTACAATCACAAATAGGCACACATCAAATAAAACCTGCATAGCTAATACAATAAACCATAAGAGGTGTTTTAGACCCTACCTTATGTCCAATGCTAGTTTGTGGCAGCCATGCTCCAACAGTTTCGAAAGAGTTTCCTTTTAAGAACCTGCAATCACAAACAGGCACACATCAAATAACACCTGCATAGCTAATATAATAAATCATGTTCATCATGGTGATCAATGAATCCATGAAATAAACCATAAAACACAGCTTATTGAGAGAAATAAACTTGATTGTATTAACTTTAAGTTAGAAGAACTTTACAACCTTTGGTGCCTTGATGCTATGCAAGCTCTTCCCAAGGTCCAAACAGGAATCTCCTCTACTTTGACAAGCCTCACTCTGATCCAGATTTAAATAGGAACGCAATAGATTACAGAGATAACCATAAATACAGAGATGCGATAACCATAAATAAAGAGATGCAGCGGAAATAACACTTCATTTCATTAATGGAAAATACCGAAATATGCTTACAACCAGAATTGGAATAAACCAGCTAGGACGATGGTAGCTTATCTCTGAGAGAGATGTGCGGCTACATGTCTCTGAACTGTTCCGAACTTGTGTTACAATGAGGCTCGAAGGCCTATTTATTATTGAGAAACAATGGAAAACCCTTCACATTCCCAAACCGACCCTTAGAAGATGAAACGCCAAATTGTGGGCCCCGTTTTGGGTAAATTGGTACATCAATTTCCCGGGGTCGTAACTTTGGCATACGATCTCCGTTTGACGCGTATAATAGCTCGTATGACGCGTATGATGTGTTGCCCCTGGATTCCCCAAAAAGCATCGTTTAGGGCCTCAAAACGGCTCCGGAAGTTCAGGACCCGAAAAGCTGCTAAAAATAGTAAGTTGTGCTACAATTAAGGAAATTGAAATTGCTGAAAGAGACAATTGTGGGGGTCCAAATGGAATAGGTGGGTGGCCACCAACATCCACCTGGATCAATGATTACACTGGAGGAGGATTTCTTGGGGAGAAAGTCAGATGTGTCGCACTTCAGGATTTTTGGAACCTTTATTTACTAACATGACTCCAAAGAATCAAGGAAGAAGCTTGAGCCAATAACATAATTGGGTTATTTGTGGGTTAAATATAAACTCCTCACAACTATCGTGTGAACTTTCCATCCCTAAGAATGATATTTGTGCAAAGGGATGTAAAATTTGATGAGGAGAAAGTGATGTGGTGCTCACTTGAGAGGGAGCTTCAGATCCGACTAGAAGATGATATTTTAGCTCCAAAGTAGGAGCCTTAGGTAGTTGTGGAGTAGCCACAAATTGAGGAGCAGAGAGTGGAGACAGCTACTCAAGAAGAACCATCAAGAGAAGGTAGGAAAGGAACCAGGGAAGCTGAAAGACTTGTACAAGAGGCAAGGGGTAATGTGGGTGTTCCTTCAAATTTGTGCAAGAAGAAAAGGTCACCTGATCAGTCCACTAGCTACATGGATCCAATGACTGATCTTGTAGAGACCGAGCCATCCTCTTTCGAGGAAGAAGTAGATGAAACAATATGGTTTGATGCAATGTTAGAGGAATATGAATCCATTATAAATAAAAATGTTTGGGAAGTGGTCCCAAGACCAGTAGATAAATAATTTCTGGGTTCGAGATGGATCTTCAAGGTTAAGAAAGTAGGAGATGAAAGCATAGATAAGTATAAGGACATATTTGTTTCCAAGGGGTACTCTCAAGTTGAGGAAATTGACTATGAGGAGACCTTTTCTCATGTATCAAGGTACTCATCCATTAGATTAATTCTTTCTCTGGTTGCGTAGATGGAGTGGAAGATCCACCAAATGGATGTAAAAACAACATTTCTCAATGGGGTTATTGATGGGGAGGTTTAAATCAAGCAACCAAAAGGTTTTGATACTTTTGATCATGAGTCTCACATGTACAGACTCAAGTGAGCATTGTACGGTCTTAAAGAAGCATCTCGTGCTTGGTACACTAGGATCAATAGCTATCTCACCAGTTTGGGCTTCACCAAAAGTGAGGTGGATGAAAACCTCTATCATATCTTGGTCGAAGGTAAATTTCTTATTATTACCTTATATGTTGATGATCTAATTTTAACCGGTGATGAGCAGTTGATCAGATCTTGCAAGGAGGAACTTGCAAGAGAATTGTAAATGAAGGACATGGATCTCATGCACTACTTCCTCGGCCTAGAAGTATGGGAAGGAGATGGGGAACTATTTGTGTCTCAAGGAATGTATTCAAGTGAGATAATACAAAGATTCTACATGGAGAGTTGTAAACCCATGGAGACACCCCTAGTGACCAACTGGAGGAAGGAGGATGCCACTTCAAGTGAAGAAGTGGATACTACCATTTATCAGAAACTAGTGGGTTCATTAATGTATCTTGGGAACACATGACCAAAATTTGTGCTAAGCAGTCAACCAGTTGAGCCAAGCTATTGTTAGGCCAACCAAATTATTTTGGAAGGAAACTAAGCATGTTTTAAGGTACCTCAGAAGCACTACCTAGTTTGGACTATCATACAGATGGAAAAAGGGAGTGAAGTTATGTGGCTTCACAGATGTAGATTGGGTGGGGATTCAATCAGACCGAAAGAGTACATTAGGTGGAATTTTCAGTGTTAGGCACACATCGGTTTCCAGGTACAACAGGAAGCAAAGATCTGTGGCTCTTAGCTTGATAGAAGAAAAATACATGGTTTCAAGTCAAGCATCATGTGAGGTTATCTGGATGAGAAAGATACTTGTGGAACTGTTTGGTCAGATGATGGATCCAACTGTGATCTACTGTGATAATTAGAGTTGCATCAAGCTCTCTAAGAATCCTATTTTTCATGATTGATCCAAGCATATAGATATTTAGTATCACCATTTATGGGACTGTGTGCAGAGGTGGATAATGTTGCTTCAGTGCATTCTGATAGAGGAACAAGATGTTGACATTTTGATAAAGGCCTTGTCAAGAGGGAAGTTTGAGTTCCATAGGTGCAGTATAAGGGTGGTTGATAATCCCTTTCTTTCTGAGAAGGAGTGTTGAAAAAAGCAGAAAGAAATTCTCAATTTGATTTTGCCTTGATTAAATTGAGAGAATTTGAATTTCCACATCAGCAGACAACTTGGATGTAGTTAACTTGTGTGACATGGCTTGTGTCACCCAGTTTACTCAGTAAATTTGAGTTAGAGGAGTTAGAGTTTAGTTAAACATGCGTGATTGCTAATTTGTAGCAATCAAGGTTAGTTATCTTAGGTTGTTTTCCGTTAAACTAGTTCTAAGTATTGCAGGAACCAGTGGAAGGTCAGTTAAGTAGTGGGACTTCAGTCAAACTCAATGATCATCTAGTTAACTGATCAATCAGCCCAAAATAGCTATTGCACGCAAATAATTCGATATTCCCAGCTGTGGTGGAGATTCCAATGTAGTGTAACATCAGTTGTAGACTCGTATTGAGTGTGCAGGTGTGGCATGCAATCAGATGATCAAACCAGGGAATTGCGCAATCCATTTTGGAGAAATTCCTACATAATAGGGGCCTAATTTCTCAAGGAACTTTACAAGGAAATAGGGGCTCAAGCAGAGTCAGAAATTGACTAATTCTAGGTCAAAGCTTCTCAGTGACTAGAGATATAAGTTATTCACTTGCAGGTTGTGCTCAGTTGAGAAAAGAAATTGTAATACATATTTATTCATCAGATTAATGCAAGTAGGCATAGGGGTTTTTAGGAGACTGATTTCCTTGGAAAATATACTATTTTCATGTGTGTTTTTTCTTATTTGATGTCTGAGATTATTATTCTAGATTGTGAATTGACTTCTTTAGAGCAGCAGAGTGGGTTTGTGTCTTGTGATTTTGATTAAAACTTCATAAGAAGTTGCAAATCTACATCATACTTTCTACAAGAATATCCCTAAGGAGGATCGAAATTGATGCCCAATGTACCAATTTCAAACATTTTCCTAATTCAAGAGATAATTTAGTTTCATGAATAATTCAAATATATTCATTCATTAGGAACACTCATTACATGCCATACTTTGGATAACATATGCAATACTCTACTAGAAAGCTTTCCAAAATTGATATTCAACAATTAGGGCATAAATTTAGCATATTATAAAGTAGCAATTCCATACATTAAACAAATTCAAGAGAAACATTTCGTCAACATTAGGCGCTTACAAGAACACATGCAATATATCCATCCATTACTCAAGAAATAGCTCCAAAGAAAAAGTGTGAATCATCTCAAAACATCAAAATGCATCCAAAGAGTCTCCAATAGCCCAAGAAACAAGTTTGAGTTCTTTACAAGAGAAATAATCCAGGTGTGATGATGATGAGTGGCTCAAATAAGCTCTCATCTATTTATACATGATCTACTAAATCGAATTAAGCTTAGAAGCCCCACAACATTATGAAATTGGGCAAGATACATCCCTTGGTCACAAACCGACCAAGTAGCTTTATAAAATTATGAATTAAACATCCAAATGCTAGCCTAAATGGTGAAGTTGTGGTGATGTAGGTTCGTTGAAATGTAACATTGAGTCCTCTTTGTACCAAAATGTGTGAGAGGGCTCCATAAATCTTGAACAATGGGATGGAACCTAACTCTCCATGCAAGTCATCATATGGGCCCCAATTTGTGTTTGGGGCACAAGATTTGGTCTCATGGGTCTTATGGTGATGTAATAGCCTATAATGCTCCAATAATCAGGGATTTGGAGATGGTGATTTCCCACCCATGTCTCAAGGGTTGAGACAAACATCCTCTGAGACCTAGATCAACTTCCACACCATGTGCTAAATGCTAAACCAACTAGGGAACACTCTTCCAAGTTCATCATCTCATGAACAATGCAGGGAAATGAATAAACTTCTGAGGGTGTTGAAGGTGCCCATGGTGTGGAATGATTATCTTCACATGATGGGAGTCCCATGGCTCTCAACACTTCACCCGGAGGTGTCAATATGATCCTCTGGTGGACTTGGGCCCCAATTAAGCTACACATCCCATGATGAAACCACCAAATGGTACGATATAACAACTAAATTATGTTATGTAGGCAAATGACCTCCTCACCGGCTCAGAGGAGAAAGATATAATGATTGAAGGACTGACCAAGTTCACAAGCCCAGTTGTCAATCTAACGTTGTCTAGTCACTGGCAACCTGCTTTATAAAGCTTCCTAGCAAAGCTAAGGGTGCGTTAGTACCTAAGGTAACTCTGTATGTTACCTCGGGAAGAGTGTTAGTGAACCTTAATGAGTTTCTATGGGTCAAGGGAACAAGTGGACCGAGAAATATCCCGAGATTCTCTCCTATATCAGCTCACAAAAGCAGGGAAACATTAGAACTCAACCTGTTTGGAGGAATTACTAATTCGTAATGGAGTCTACAAACGGGAAAGAGAACAAAGGAATAGAAACATCACTGCTTTTGCCTACTCATGAAGGACTTGGAAAGCCTATCCTCACATGCCATATATGCAAGGCTTGGGCCATTGTGAAAGGGGTTGGAACATTTGAAAGGATTTCCTATTTGACTATCGAGCATAGTCTCAGACTAAGGTATCAGAAGAGGTTAATAAGGGAGAGAGAGAGAGGAGTTGGAGGGGTAAGGGAAGGTTGATACAACTGATGGTTGTAATCACGCTTTTCTACATCAATATAGAACTGCAATTGTGTTGTACACTCCATGATGTTGGTAGTATAACTTGTTTATATGTTCATGCAATGTCGTTATTATGAGTGGCTTAGATATATGCAACTAGACATCTTTACGTGTTTATGCCTTGTTTATCAAGGTTTTATGTTGTGATATTACACTTGTCTTATCTATGTGCAAGTTTTGATCTAGAACTGGCTTAGGGGTCTTCACCTAGCTACATTATGCTCTCTAGCAACACCACACTAAGACTTGAGGTAATAAGTCCTTCCCGCTTTGATATTCATTTGTGAAGCATGGATATGCATGGATCTTTGTGACAGTTGCAGCTAATATTACAGTCTGCCAAGGATCCAGGGAAGATCCTTGAGGGTTTATACATCATCCAAACACCCGTGCATTAATCCCTATAGCAGAATTGGTGACTCCATTGGGGACTGCACTTAGTTCCCGGTTTTTCCCAAAAAGTTCCTAGATCTCTCTTTCTTCTAGGCCTTCCTGTATTTCTTCATTCCTTTTTTTACCACTCAGCACTATACAACACCCTTGTCTCAGTGCTCAACCCTAGATATGATCCCCACAACCTATTTTTTTAGCCTTTTTCCTCACCAATGTTCTCTGCTAGTGTAAACAGTGCTTTATAAAGCACTATGGCCTCACAAAAAGTGTTTTAGTGCTGCAAATAACTCTTTGTAGCCTCTAGTATAGAGTGTTAGCCAACCATTTCTTGATAAATAGACTGCTTTGTGACCTCATGGGTTGGGAAGTCTGATTATAGACTGATAAGCGATCTGCAGCTTTGCTTGTTTGACTGATCTATGTTCTGAACAATTTTTTTTTAAAGAAAATAAATTTACTTCTTAAAGTTTTTGTTTTCATAAAAGAAAAAATCCAAAAAATTTACTATTTTCTACTTAGTTGGTTAGATCTGCATTATTTGGTTTCAAAAGTTGTTAGTGAGCATTATAGTTCTATCGGTTATGCTAGTGTTTTACTGAACAAGATGCATGGTATATATATATTGATGTATGAATGACTCTCCCTTTGTAGAAGCAAGTCATTCATCGAAAGTGAAAATTTACAAGCATTATTTACATGATTTGAGTCAGATTCCCATATAACTTCATACGTCAACACCCCTATCAAAGACTCTAACGAAGTACATTTAAAATATACCTAATAAAATCAATCAGGAACTCTTTTTAGAGTAAAAACACATTAGTTTAGGCAAGGATCTTGGGATAGGAAATGTGAATTAGCTACCTAAGATCATACTGTTATCACCCCAAGAAACTCTCGTAGGTTGTAGCTCGGAGATGCTCCGGAACATTACAAACTCAACTTAATGTTGGAAATGGATGATTGGAAGGAATGATGCTTGTTCAAGCCAAATAACCACTTCTACTATGCTTAACTCTAGACATGCGTGAACACCTCCAGACTACAAGGCTTTAGACCACCAATTACTCACAGTTTAAAGGTTGGGTGACTATGGAGAATATTGACCACATCAGCAGATGCACAAGACCATGTGATGGCCGACTGCAACCAGTAAAGAGGGCTACAAATCTAATTCCCTAAGGCACAAACAAGATGACAGCTCTCTGGCGTTAGGTGAAAAGAAACCTAAATAACACATTCACTGATACATACAGATTTTAACACAGAGATAGGATGACAGCTCCTCTAATGCTAAACATCAAGAGTTCAGGAAAAATTCATAACAGGCATAGCCTAAAACAAAATAGAAATGGAAAGTGAGCAATTAACAACAAAAGAAGTTTGTATTAGTGGAAAATGAAGACAAGACGCTGCAAGTATCAAAGTAGTTACAGTCTCCAAAAGTTGAACCTTACATCCAAACAACAACCATCAACTTTGATTACATCTTGTTTCTGGGTATATATAGAGTTTGAATACAGAGGCACTTGGCCATTCTAGGTGTGGAGGGGTCATAATTGACCACCAACCACTTTAACTATCTGACAGAGTCTATGGATGCAATTTCTTGCTGTAGTAGATGAATCTGATCCCCTCGGGTGATATTCTGTCCTCTGAGGTGGCTGGAGTGTCGTATAAGATAAAATGCCATGCTTGTTAAATGTAAGTTTTTGCTCAAGCCTTGTCCTTCTTCTTCTCGGGTATACAGTCTGTTGAATGTGGTGGTTGAGGAGGAAATGCACCAGGTACTGGTAGATGGTCGTCTTCGTCCTTCAGGCACACAAAACGATCAAGGCAAGTGGACTGCATGGCAGATGTACGAGCAGGGCGAAGGAGGGATATTAGCTGTTGGATCAAACGGATAGACAGTGGAGATCGCTCAGTGGAAGGTATCATGAGGAAGCGGGAGCAAGATGATCGTGAACCATTGGATCTCATGTGGGCAGATCCAATGGTCCTCGAGCGGAAGAGACGCATGGGAGTTAATGGGCGGGGATGGCGGACGGGCGGTAAGTGGTATTACCTGCACCGCTTTCGGGCACAAGGCAGTAAAAGTACAATGGTGCATGATTCCATTCAAAGGGTGACGTGTGGTAGCAAAAACCACTCTCCATCTCGCATTAACGGGAAGTCACTTAGCGGGCGAGGGAAGAGCGAACGTTGTCTGATCGCGGCGGAGATGATCGGACGGTGGAGAATCAACTGAATAGGTTTTTCATAAGATGTGATGGGGGACCGTTGGATTGTGATAGGACAATCGATGGCTATGATTAAAAGACAATGATGGGTTACAGAGGCGCGGGTCGTATGGAAGCGGTGCTATGGGGTTTTAAACTTAGCGCCTGGGGCTTGAAGAAAAAGAGTTTAATGTGATTCTTTAACAAAAGCATAAGTAAAGGAGATGAAAGGGGAATGAGCAAGGTAATGGGGAAAGGTGGGGATAACCATTTCAGGCCCTTTTTGAGCACAGCCAAGGACCAAGTTGGCCTTCAGCTTTGGAAAATTTTGATTATATAGCAGAGCTAACACATACAATGAAACTAGTGTCATTAAAGAGAGAAATCCTTCTGCGCTCATACTATCTGGGACCACTCCAGTAAAAGTGAAGCTAAATACAAGACAACATTAGACTGTAAGTGAAGGTAGCCTACCTTTTCTTACATCTCCTTTGGGTATTTTGTGTATCGAGGATCCCTTCGGGGATATCGGAGCTGAGTCAAGGACATAGGTATCATGCCCACACAGTGCACTATCTATGAGTATGTCCCCCCCAGTAGTGTCTTTGATTTGAGGTATCCTTAGTGGCCATAATTTTAGGGATTAACACAAGGTGAATGGGGCGGGCTACCCTAGTACCTAACACAGACGAGCCTACTATGTCTTTGGCTTTTGGGAGGGTGCTCGTCTTCATGAGAGTACTTTGCCTCTTAATCTAAGGTTCGGGCGAAGCTCAAGAGTAATCGTAACTGTACATTTGGCAAACTCTCTCTGTTATTCATTATGATAATGGGTTTCATCTCTAGTGATTAGCTCTTACCAGACAGGGTCATTTCCCTCTACTTGTTGATTGATTTCCTTAGTGTATTTTTTATTTTTATTTTTTAAGTGACAGATTGTTATCAACAAGACTTTAACAAATATCACTGTAAAATATATTGATAAAATTTATCGGTTACCTGGCTACATCCAGCCCTCATCATCAATTTAGATGGTTGTTAGGTCTTCCCCCACTCATTGTGGAGGATCTGCTGAGCTCCAGTGAACCGGATTCCCTATCTTTGGGAAATCAATCTCCAGATCTAACACAAAATTAGTTTGGGCATCCCATGATTCAATCTTACCTAAAGATTTCTTTACTGAAGGTTTCATTCCACCATGAAATCCTCTGATCATGAATCCAATGGAACCACTCTTGATTCTCGTTGCATTTGTACCTGCTATGTCTTCTGTTGGACCTGCACCACCCATCCCATCGACGACTAATGGGTCGTGGGCTTTTGTGGACACTTTTGGTCCACCACCACCTCCCCAGTCAACAGTCAGTACCACACCTCTAATGGAAAACCCTACTATCCCATCTGTCCTAGGTTCAAACCCTATCATGACACCCACCACGAGTGGAACCCAGTACATACTAGATTCTTCCCCTTTTGTGTTAGATCCCGGACCTTCGACAAGTGCTACATATAGCACTCCTTATAACACTCAATATAGCATGGTTAGAAAGGGTCCTGTCAACCCCTCCATGGTTGGCATCCATTATTTAGTTCTAACCCCCAGGTTCAAATGCTTGGGGACATAGTTCCCAATATGCACATACCATCTAGGAACGTAATAGTTCCCCCTCAATTTACAGGACTGCAGGGATATTCATTGATTGACATGAACCCTCCTTATGTTAGTCAAGGACCTATAGTTAATTATGTGGTGAGCAGGATCCCTCAATAAGGTCCCAATCAATCCATATGGGCACCCCACTCTCAACCTCAAATGAGTCAAGGGGGCATTCCTTACCTTGGGAGCACTTACAACCCCTAGTCTAACAATCACTATGGAAACCCATAGTACACGACTGTACCCCAAGGAAATTACTATTCCACGCAACCTGTGTATAATATTGGGAATAACATGATGGGAGGACCGCAAGGATCCTCATGTCATATGTCATCTCCTTGGCCTAATTCAGGGACATCAAACACCTTTCCTTTCTTGGAAACACTTGATATCCCCGACTTGTACAAAGTCACAAATGATCGCATCTATCACAACTTACTTTGGCTGCCAATCTCGCATAAAATCCTAATAGAAATCCTGAAGTTCGAAGGGAAACAAGGGGAGGATCTGGGTATGCACATCACCACTTATAATTTATGGTGTGTTTCTAACTCCATGGTGGATGACAATATCTGGTTATGGCTCTTTCCCCACATCCTTATTGGAAATGTAGCCAAGTGGTACATCGATTTACCACACGTGTTAGTCATAACCTTTGGCGCTTTAGCGATGGAATTCTTAAAGCACATCCAGCTACCCATCCGCTATGAAACTGGGATGGAACTCCTCACTTTATTACTTCAGGACAGCACCATCCACATCTCTGATCATATCCATGAATGGAGACGTAGGCAGAGGCTATTCAAAGCTCCCCTCCCAAACTATCTATTAGCGGATTGGTTCTACAAGTCTCTACTCCCCCAAATCACTAAATATGTCGCCTTAAGTGGTGCGGTCACAAAAGACCAATCCAATTGTCATGCCCGACACTTAGATTTGATATATTCGTAGTCTGGAACTTTATACAATGTCATTCCCAATGCTCCCACTGCTCGACAACCCAAAGCGCATGCCGATGGTATTATCAGCACTATCTCTGGCGTTGCTATAAAAAAACTCAGTAGTCACATTACCTAGTTGTCAGTTGACCCCTCTACCAAATTGACTACTCTTCCTACCACTACAATAAACTCTTTGCAGTCTACATAAAAACTCGGTCGTAAGAACAAGAAGAATAAGAAAAAGACTGCTCCTTCTGAAGAGTAGTCAACAAAGTAGTACAACCCAAAGCAGAAGGTTGTTGCACCCTCTGATGATGGAAAGGAAAAACCCGCCCGATTCCCTTACAAAATTTGTGAGGAAGACCACATGACATATCGTTGTCCGCATCTTCAGGGATGCACATATTTCATCGCTAAAAAGGACACTAGCAGGACCCCTATAGCCCTAAATAATCCTTTCACTACTCAAAAGCAACAACACCTTATCGCAAACCAACCCCAACCCCTGCAAGGGGGAAACGAAGATTTGCATCATCCTTCAGCTGGTGAAGGACCATCTACCATTTACACCTTTGAAACAATAGATCTTCAAACCAGAGCCAAATATTATGGAGAGCCAATCGCTAATGTTGAGGAAGCCTCCTTGAGTCAAAACCCACTGCCGCCTAATGATATTCATATTGAAAGGTTGGTTGTTGATCTTTTTATTTTCCCCCCAAAAGGTAAACTTTGTCGTACAATGCATAATACATCTGCATGTGTTGCATAGAACTACAGTATTATAGAAGATTTAGCGCAAGCACCATCAACTATGTGGGTGCTCGAAGTATTACAAACCTGTCCAGCACAAAGGAAAGATATGCTTTCGGAAATTGGTGGTAACAACCCTCAGGATTCCATGCTTGCAATTTTCGACATGGACAAATGTAAACCCCTTTCACACCGTCTTGCATTTCAGGTGCAAATATTTTAGAAACTGCAAGGAGTACATAGAACTATCATTGACGAAGGTGCTTCAACCTACGTCATGTTGACTTCATGTTGGATCACTTTGGGTTCTCCAACCTTATCCCTACCTTCGAATTCCCTTAAAGCTTTCGACAATGACACTTTCATCCCAAAAGGTTACCTAGCTAGCTACCCCATCACTTTGAGTGGGAAAACGGTAACGATGGAAATCAAAGCCATAGATAGAAAGCTCGACTATAATCTATTGTTGGGTCGCATTTGTATTTACACCATGACTGCCATTGTGTCTACTGTCTTTCACATCATCCTATTCCCATTGGATGGAAAGATAGTCATAGTGGACCAGCTGTCCCTTTTCACCCCTGATTATTCCCCATTACCCAACGGCTCTGTACCCTTAGCAGGTCGTGAACCTAACTCTTACGTCAATATCGATACCAGTATATTTTAGGGCTCTTCCCTGGAGGGTTGTTTCCCTCTTCCACCGCCTGCGGTTACACAAATGGTCTCTATGGTTTCATCCATTCCTCATGAAGCAACCGATCCTTGGATCCTCTTGGCCCCTTCAGACATTTACACTTACAGAGAACAAATTTTGTTGTCACCAACTAAATTGGCTTACCAAGCCATTCAATCTACATATGAATCTTCGTTCACTTTGGTCACAGCCAATGGTACCACCTCCCCTCCCATAATTGCTCCTTCTTTCAATATCCTCAATCATGTCCTACTTTCGAACAAAGCTATTAGAGATATCATGTGTTTAAAAGAGCGACCTTGGGAGGACTCTCACCATCATGTTTCGATATCTGATTCAGACACAATGCCTCTTCAAATCCTATCATTTGACGCACCTGAATCGTTTCCTCACCTTACACGACACTCCAAACTTTGGACTCGGAGGGAAACATGGGAAATATTTCAAAGACATTTCTCATCGATATTTCTGCAAGACAGACATCATAGAAAACATCCAGGATGGAGCCGATTGCACTCTTGAGTAAATTTCAAGCTTCGCCTACCTTTTAAGGGAATTCCGCAATGTATTTGCTTGGTCTTATGAGGAAATTCCTGGCATAGATCCATCTATTGTCGAGCATGAGATCAAGATATATGAAAATGCCAAGCCTGTCTACCAAAGGATTCGACCATTCCACCCCCGCAAAACTGCAGCCATCAAGACTGAGGTGGAAAAATTGTTATGTGTTGGTTTTGTCTACCTCATTCCCTTAATAGAATGGGTTCCAATCTAGTTGTTGTCGATAAGAAACAAGGTATCATCCACATATGTGTCAACTATCGGGACTTGAGAATCATGTGTTCGAAGGATATTTACCCGACACTGTTCATCGACCAAATCATTGACAACTACGTCGGTTGTGAATCATTCTCATTCATGGACGATTTCTTAGGTTACAATCAGATTGCCATAAAACTAGTAGAACAACACAAAACCTCCTTTATTTTCCCTTGGGGAATCTTTTCCTATCGAAAACTCCCATTTTGTTTAAAGAATACGAAGAAACATTTCAAAGGGTCGTGGACTACGCATTTCACGATATCAGACATATCATTCAAGCTTATTTTGATGACCTTCCATCCCACTCCAAGAAGCAAGAGCAACACCTAGATCATTTACGAGTCATTTTTCTTAGGTGTCAATTTTATAACATACGTTTGAATCTGCGTAAATGTGTTTTCTTTGTCGAGCCTTGATTCTTACTTGGTTTCGTTATCTCCAAGTATAGGATTAGGGTTTATCCCGATAAGGTAAAGGCAATTACTCAATTTCCTGAACCACAGTCCATTTTGTAGCTCCAATGTTTGCAAGGGAAAGCAAACTTCTTACGATGGTTCGTTATAAATTATGTTGTGTTGACGAAAGGCTTTATGTGCCTACTTAAGAAGGAAGTGTCATACCTATGGGATGATCCAACTCAACGATCATTTGATGCCTTGAAAAAGGCACTTATATCAGTCCCACTCCTTAGTGCTCCCAACTACGGGCGCGACTCTCTTCTGTAGTTGGCAGCCTCACCATCCTCTCTAGGAATGGTCTTGGTTCAAACTCACGATGACCTAAGTGAGTATTTGATATATTATCTGTCGAAATGCCTGGCTAGGCCTGTTGTACTATACAACAACCCTCCCCATTTCAAAAAAAAATTCACATAAAACTTTAATAAGAAATGGGTCCCCTTTAGAATATAAATAAAATCAATGAAACATTTGGAAAAAAAATTATAATAGGTATTTTGCTTTTAGGATAAGCTAAATAACAATCGAAATGTACAAATCTATTCAACCCATGAAATTCCTCTTGATAAGGTCTGATCCGAAGAAAATTATAATAAAACCTTATCATAAAACAATTTTAAAAGAGTATCTCGCATCGCGCAAATCCTTTGTTTCAATATTGGACTTAAGGTGTTCCATTGACATTCACCGATGCAATAACTTCATTGGAAAATCGCATATCATTACTTATCAAGAAACCCTTCCAAGTGTTCATATAAATCCTCTGATGCAATAAGCCGATCACAACCGCGCATCGCTGAAATCATAAAACACATACCAAAATCCCCTCTGAAATCTTCTGATGTGATTTCATTATTAAGCACACTTTTCGATAAAGGTGAAATGTGAGCTATTACGAAAATTTGTGGGTTAAAGTTATAAATCAAAGATAAATAAAAAAGAAACGATTTATTAATTTTAAAAGTCATCCCGCCTTCCCATGACAACTCACCATTAGTCACAATCACAAATATGTAAAGGAAATATTTAAGCATAACACTTGTACCTCCTGATCTACGATATGCGATTATCGTTAATCAGGTATTGGCAAGTCATGATACTTATTTTAAAAGGACTGTTATAAATTTGCAATGCGACATGTCATTATGGCATTAAAGTGTCAAGTTAGAAGTTGTGGGGAAATCATTAAGAAAGCAGTTATGGTTGAATCCTTCAAGGATTTCATCCTTGGTAGCTTAATATATTAAAATCCATATCTCCCATTTGCGCTTAATTGTTGTTATTCTTGTATGCTATGTGTTAGATTTGAACAATTTTTTCCACTATTACGTCCTTCTGTTTCATTTTGCAAAACGAGTCTGAACTCACCAATTCAGAAAAAATTACTAAGAAATCTCGGAAAGTGAAGGTCCCCGTCGTAACAAAAGATGAACCAGTAAAATTGGTGCTGACAGCTGATACCACCTGTGCGGGCCTTGGCAAGACTTCATGGGAGAGTATATATAATTTACTCGAAGTTGAGGACCCAAGTGAATTTGAAGAAGAAGGAGAAATAGCTAGTTCAACTGATAAATTAGAAAATACTCTATACGATTTAGCCAGCTCTTTCCTCCATAGAATAGCATCCTGAGCAAAAGTGTTACCATATAATGAAATGGTGAGATGGGTTATAGAAAGTATCAACATAACCGACAAGGCCTTCTATACAGCCGATGGAAGGATGTTTGGGACATTCATGGCAGAAGATATCAAGAAGATGTATCAATAGCTGAACCCCCAGAAGCATTACAACAAGGCATTTTTAGAAGCTTTCGCCAAGGAGAACGATGTGAAGTCAGACCATATCCAGCAATGGAGGCATTTCCCAAATAAACATAAGCATGAATCTTCGGGTATGTACTTCGTAGACTCCTTAGCATCTCCTTACTTCTATGCTAGTGCTATGATATGTAGACTCTTTGGAGTCTCTTATTCAGCTAGGTTTTCTATAGAAATGGTGCCCTTAATGGAAGCTGTAATTAATTATTATATCATGGATTGGGAAACCATTTTATCAGATAAAATGGCCAACCAAATCCTTGATTATAGAAGAAATAAGTTTGTGACTACCCGAATAATACCCCCATTCTATATGAGCGCCTACATCATGGATACCATCAGTTTCAATTCTAATTACCCCATTTTAGGATGGAAATGGACTCCTCAAGACCCAACTCCTATTCATATAGATCATAAGTATTTGTGGAAGGCCCATTATAAAGATCATCTATATAGAATCTGCCATGGTTTTTTTTACCCATTCTTCAAGCCATATTCGACAAACCTGCTCCTCGGTTATTTGATGAGGCCAGTATTGACCTAACATCAATCGGAAGTTGGTTCGATGAAGAAAATTTCACCTGCATCAGAATTTTTGGCAACACCACAAACCCACATGTTCTCCCCTTGTACATTCCTGATAAGATATTGGCCAGAGAAATAGCTTATCAGATAATAGAAAAAAGGATGTCCAGGAACCTCAAGGAGTCCAAGAAACAAATGTGGCCTTCATTCCCCCTCCGATGTGGTACTTACACACTGCATGACTTCAAACATGCAAAGAAAGAAACAAAGAAGGTAAAAATCTTAAAGTTAGCAGTCATTCCCAAGAGACAGTATGATCCAAAAGCAGTGGCTTACAACTTTACCTCTCATGTGAAACTTGCCAAGTTTGAACATGAGAAAGATGATTATGGTGATTTGTTTACTTCAGCTAAGTTATTTTCTCAATTGAAACATCTAGCCAAGATCAAATTGGGAGCAAAGAGATTAGTTATATTTATGAAGTTTAGGACACAGAGGTTACAGACATTACCTTTGGACTTGTTAAACACTACCCCGATGGTGCAACAGAAAGGCCACAATGAAGAATAAACTCTTGAAAAGGAGAAGAGTCCTGAAAAGGAGAAGACCCCCGCAAGAGAGAAGAGTCCTGAGAAGGAGCAAAAAAATGAAAGGACCACTGAGCTCCTAGATACTAATGTAAATATTGATGCCACCTTAATCAAGGAATGGGAGCAGTTCGATCAAATGATCAAGAACCAGAATGACTCCCAAAACCTCACTACACCAAAATCGCCCGCAACACAGGAGCCTATTGTTACTAATATTCCAATTGAAGGGGCATTTGGAACATCCAACATTCAGCAGGATATTAAAATAATTCCTGAGAGCCCTATAGAAGATATTGTATTAAATGTAGAAGAAATACCACCCATGGATGTATTCTACAGTCCAAAGCATAGCGTTGTGATCAAAAGGCAAAGAAAAAGGAGAAAAATTGACCAAAGACCTCTTTTAGCTCCTCATGTGGAACTGATGAATGTGGTATGGAAAGACTCAAAAGTCAATCCTTCTGAGGATTTAACCAAGTTATCTCAGTGAATTCAAGAAAGAAGCCCTGGAAGTAACCAAAGGATCTAAATATCGCCCAATTCGAAGGGCAATCGGCAGAAGAATAACAAAGGATTAGTCAGCTTGAGCAATAGCTATCAGAGTAAAGACAACAGAATGAGAAACTAAAAGAACAGTTGAATTAGGAGAAGCAAAAGATTGATCAGTAGGCTCTCCAGAAACAACAGAAGTTGTCTCAAGAATTGAGCAAGCTTCAAATAGCAATTCAACAGGAAAAGAAGGCTAAAGAAGATCAAATTGTATAGATGCAATTACAGATAGTGAAATTAAAGGGTTATCCGAATGTTAGTGAATTCAAGAAAGAAGCCCTGGAAGTAACCAAAGCCTTATCTCGGCGACTAAACATCCTTTGCCATAAAATATCATTGGTTGACCCATTGTGTGCTATCTCTGCATCATTTATTGAACAGGCAGTTGACACCAAACTGGAGTTTGAGAAAGCATATGATAAGATATCAAATTTTCTCTCTTGGCATAATTTAGAAGAAGGCATGGCTACCAATTTACCAAAAATACAAGAATCGCACAAGGAAATCTTTTTTTCGGAGTGGGAATCACAGTTAATAAAAGCCGAAAGAGAAACTTCTAGAGCTAGGGCTACAATGAATGGTGTAATCGAGTTAGTAAATGACAGATTATATATGGCTAACTTGATCTCCGATTGCTCTCCAGGAAAACTCCCGAAAGAAAAAGCACTAGAAGATGAATGGAGACAGGAGTTGACAAGTAAATAAGAACAAATCAACAAGGTGCAAAACTTGACATGGGATGAATTAGCCACATAGTCAGCAGAGGACCATGAAATGCCTTTCTGACGCAGTCAATCTCATGGTTCCCGAACTCTTCGATGCTACGTACATAGCCCAACTACATTCCAGGATGAGTCACCCTTTGGAAATTCACCCAATGCTCTCAATTTGTCAGTTGCAAGTGCAAGAGAATAAGTATATACAACGGATCAGTTCAAAGGCTATCGCTTTGTTATTTTCATGAATCAAATCCCAGATTTTCAATTTTACAGTTTTAACAGCTCATAACAATTTTTATTGACAGTTAGTTTTTATTTTGATTATTTAAACCTTTTCATGTCTTTTAAGAAAGGGTCCTCAATTTGTATAATATTTAACTTGAGAAGTTTGACTTTTGTACTTCTAAATATTTTTTATCAATAGTGGATCAAGGTTCTGCATTTTTGTGAATGAAGCTTTTCAAGACCTGCACTTCGATATTTCCTTGGAAGTTTTCTCAAATAAGAAAGTGGAATCAAAGTGTTATTTACATCGAAAGGATTCAAATGCATGCGGTATTCCTATCACTGTTTTTGTCTTATTTCCCTATGTGATGAAGCATTTCTTTTAAAAGTTGTTATTGCTGATATATATGTATGTTTTTTCAAATAATTGTTTATCATATCACTTCTGAAGATTTAGAATTGTTATGCTTTGAATATAGCTATCAGCGATATACATTGTAATGAATGCAATATGCTTTTATTATTACTTCGTTTAACTTTTTAAACGAAGTAATCATTATATGAGTGCATCTTTCTATTGATAAATAAGCCATCTATATGATTATTTGTTTGTTAGAAATAATCGGAAATCACATTGTTTACAGAAATACCCAGGTTATATAAATATATTTGTGTATTTTGAGTTAACATTTATCCTATCCATTATACATTACAAAACAACCATCCACTAAACCATTCATTAAGGGAAACTAGTCCCATAATTGTCCAGTCAGAGCCACCACACCAAACGAAAAAGGAACTGTACTAAGGTCCGGACCAGGTGGTTATCCCCAATGTTGGTGCTAGGATTTTAGAGGCATCAACATTTTTGGTGCTAGAAGGAGGGCCTGAACTATGAATGGCGAATAAATCCAAATCCATAGGCCATTCTACGAGTAAAAACCCTTCACAATCTCGTCCAACTTCTCCTTCGCATTCTAAATCTCCTTTTTCTAAGAGAGAAGTTGAAAAGGAAAACACAACACCACTGCTGAAAATTTAAACACAACTGACAATTCTTCTATTGAACCCCCTGAAGTTTATAACTTGATTCATAAACTCCAACGGGTTTCCAATATCCCAAGAACAGTCTGAGTTATCCCAAGGCAGTGTGACATCACAATATATTCCATCCTAGCCTCTTACAAGATCCCAAAGTGAAAAACTTGGTATTCCACTAACTGAATTTCCTCTGCCAAGTAGAAAAAGAGCTAGGAAGACACCTTTAGAGTCTGAGAGTGAGACTCTTTCTTCATCATCATCCATTCCATCTAAACCATTGAAAAGTCATCCATCAAATCCCCAACTCAAGATCATAATCCATAAAGGTACAGGTACTCTGACATCCTCTACCCAATCACTTTCAACTACATCCACATCTTCTTCTATTTTTAGTTCTACAATGGAACATAATCAACCACAACCAAGGCCATGGAAAAATCCAGGAGCAGACACTATGCTTGCACTTTTAATTCAATTACTAGCTAATCCTGAAAAATGGTTACCAAGGTTTAATCCTGACATTGGCATATTAGCAAAAGAACACATAAACAATTTTATGTTGTCAATAAACTTAAATGGGGTAATAGAATAAGATGTTGTTTTTAGGATTTTCCCATACACTCTACAAGGAGCAACTGGGTCATGGTATTTTTCACTATCGCCAGGATCCATAATAGCTGGGATGCTTTTCAGGAGCAGTTTTTAACCAAGTTCGGAGATGATAGGTCCATAGCGACATTAATTAATGATCTCTCCAATCTTAAATTTGAGTCAAAGGAACCCATTAAAGACTTCAACTCCTAATTTAGTAAGTTGTTAAATAAAATTCCTACTACATCCAAGCCTAGTGAAGAAGTCCTAAGAGAATGGTATATTTCTGCCTTTCCTTCAAATATAGCCATCTTCGTTGATAGGGCTGCCAAACCCACATTAGCAGCAAATATGAAAGAAGTGATCGTTGTTGAAAAATGCATCATTGCTTTAGAAAAGAAAAACTCTCTTGAAGAAAGAAAGTCCAAAAAAGTTACTTTTAAATATGATTCAAAAAAGAAAGCAGCTAAAGACCCATATGACATGGAATGTTTGCAAAAGTTCCTGAAAACTATGTCTAATGAAATGGTGGAAATAAAAAAGCAAGTAGCTGAAACTTCTACTAAAAAACCATTCAGAAACTTTAGAAGAAATCAGTCAACTGAACCAAAAACACTTAATGCTATATCTAATGCAGAATCATATCAAGATGATGATGAAGATGAAGACACAGTTTTATCATATGGGGAAATGGAAGAAGAGGAAACAGTTGAATGTCATGGGATGTGGGACTTTATCTTGCCCAACTCTGACAATGAAAGTGAACAGGAGACTCTCCCAGTCAATACCAGAAGTAAAAATGCAGCAGAGCCAGTTCAAACAAATCAAAAGAAGAAAAATCCAAGCCCTGTTACCAAAGACAAAGATCCCATGAAGAAAACTCTAATTGTGCCTACCCAAAATCAACCATCATCTTCCAATCCACCCTCATCATCTAAAACATTAATAGTCTCTGACTCCGTGGATTACAACATTGTGGAGGACATGAAGAAGACTCGAGCAAATATTTCTTTACATGAACTTAGCAAGCTAAAAAATCAACAGAGATTGTTATGTAAAGAGTTGAATGCGGTACCTTCTTCCCCTCTTCCAAATGTTGTATTATCTAAGGCGAGTAAAGGGTCAGGTAAACCACCATTGGATAAATTCGATTCTACTGATGTTGTTTTGATCAGAGATAGGTCTAATTCTCATACTCCTCCTTTTCTCTTAACTTATGAGATCTATAACAGAAATCTACATAACTGCTTGATAGATTCAGGGGCTTCATCAAATATAATGCCAACCTCAGTTTGCTCTAAATTAAACATTGAGCCCTAGAAATACGCAGTCCATATCGTTTAGTTATATAGGACTAAAGTGCAAGTTTTAGGAGAGCTTAACTCAGTTAGCATTAGGCTATCGGCTGATCTCAAAGTAGTTCAAGGAATTAATATATTGATTGTTGACATCCTTGAGTTCTATGGTTTAATTCTAAGTAGGGATTGGTCTGAGAAACTCCATGGTTGCATTTCCACTGATTCGTATCACATGTGGCTTCCCTATAAAGGGAAACCAAATCAAATCAAAATAGATCAGGAAAAACACATGAGTCATATAGTAATGGAGTCTGAACAAGAAAACCAACCTGTAGCTTTCAATAACAACATTCTTGGAAATTATTCAGCTGAGTCATTCTTTGGAAATATTAATGCTCAACCATCACCTTTTCCTGTGAATAGTATCACATAACAAATTGAAAATTTCTCTCATACTGATACCTCAAGATGTGTTAGTATTGTTGATGAACTTGTAAATAAATCTGTAGATAAACCTTTATTTTGGTCTTTATAATTTGATGGATCAAAATCCAATGATGGTTCAGGAGCAGGATGTATTTGAGTTAGTCCAGAAGGGGTAAAAAATATGCTATCATGCAGGTTAGAATTTGAGTGTACCAATAACACTGCAAAATATGAGGCATTGATTCAAGGGCTCTATAAAGCAATAGGCCTGAATATTCAATATTTGAAAGTATTTGGTGATTCTGAGATTGTTATCAAATAGGTAATGAAGACTATCCATTGCCTTTCAAGACATCTCAAACATTATCAATCCCTTGTTCAAGATCTCATAACTCACTTTCTAGCATTTAATATTTCTCCTGTTCCTAGATCTCAGAATGCAACAGCTGATTTATTGGCTAATGTTGCTTCTAAGCTCCTCCCATCAGAGGATTATAGTCCAGATAGGTTTTCAGTTGAATTAATTTTTCATCCATCTGTCCCAGACAATGTCACTAATTGGCAAGTATTTAATCATGATGAAGAAATTTTAAATTTCTTGACATCTGAAAAATCTTATGATGATCATACTATAGATGAAAACGATCATGATCTTCAAATAAAACAAAGACCAAATGAGAATTATATTCCTAAATCTGTGGTCAAGCTTGAAGATCTCTATGATATCAAAGATAGATTCAAGAAATTCACTAATGCAAAACTTCAAAGTTCTACTTTAAGGTTTGAATTAGTAAATCTTGGCACTGAGGCCAAACCACAAAATGTCAATCTAGGACTTGAACTCACATCAAAAGAAAGATTTGCTTTCATCAGGTTATTGAACAAATAAAAAAATGTTTTTGCTTGGAATTACGAAGATTTAAGAACTTATGATACCTCTATCATTCAACACACAATTCCAATGATTTCTGATGAGAAACCTGTACAACAAAAGTTAAGGAAAATTCACCCAAATTTGGAAAGCCAAATCAAAGAAGAGTTGAATAAACTTCTGAAAGCTAAAATAATTTTCCCAGTCAGAAATTCTAAATGGGTTTCAAACTTGGTACCTGTAAGGAAAAAAGAATGGTGATATTAGGATTTGCATTGATTTTAGAAATCTCAATAAGGCATGTCAAAAAGATAATTTCCCATTATCAACAATGGAGCAAATACTCCAATCAGTAACTGGTTCAGAGTTAATGCCCTTTTCTAGATGGTTTTTTAGGTTACAATCAAATACTGGTGCATCCAAATGATAGACTAAAAACTACATTCAAGACTAAATGGGGAACATATGCTTATCAAAAGATGCCTTTTTTTCAGATAAATGCTGGAGCTACTTTCCAACGGGCAATGGATATAGCCTTCAAAGGTTTGATCAATAGGTTAGTTGTTATCTACTTAGATGACATAACTATTTTCTCCAAGAAAAGGGCTAATCATTTAAATGATTTGAAACAAATCTTTGAACGATGTAAAAGGTTTGGTATTTCTCTAAATCCCAAAAAATCATTCTTTGCTCTTAATGAAGGCAAACTCTTAGGGTTTATCGTATCCAAAGATGGCATATATATTGATCCTGATAGGACAAAAGAGATTTCTAATATTCCTTTACCACACAACAAGAAATCAATGCAATCATTTTTAGGACAGATAAATTTTGTAAAAATATTTGTTCCTGATTTTTCTCATATAGTCTTATCTTTACAAACTATGATTAAGAAAAATTAGTTTTCAAATGGGGACATAACGAAAAAGAAGCCTTTGACTCAATCAAACAAGCAATTATTAGTGCTCCTGCATTGAATACTCCCAATTTTTCTAATCATTTTATTTTTTATACTTTGGCCACTTAAACATCTTATGTTGTTGTTTTAACATAAATCAATGATCAACAAATAGAAGCACCCATATCCTTCTTCAGTTCTAATTTACAAGGTGCTGAACTCAACTATTCCGAAGTTGAAAAACAAGCTTTTGTTATGTTTAAATCTATCAAACACTTTAGACCATTTCTCCTAAAAACACACACAAAAGTAATAGTCCCATTCTTTGCAGTGAAACAATTGCTAGTGCAAAGGGAAGTAGGAGAAAAGAGAACTAATTGGGTAACAACTTTACAGGAGTATGATATTGATATTAAACCAACGAAAATTGTTAGAGGGCAAGATTTTTGCAAGTTATTAGCAGGAGCTTCTAATATTCTAGGACATGAAGATTCAAAGAAGACTTTTCAAGTGAACGAGATAAGTATCATAAATTTTGAATCTCAGTATTGATTTGAAATGGGGACCTAAAGGCTTCTTGTCTAACTTACAAGAACCTCTCCCACTCCAAATCTTATATATCCCCAAGATCTATGCTTATGATTGAAAATGTAGAATTAAAGGACTTTAAATAGGTGTATGCTTATGTTTGTTTTCAGACTGTTCAAGTGCTTATGTACATTTTCTTATGATGGTATTTGAACACACATAATAGTAAATAAAGCAGCAAATGAGTAAACACATAAGACAACAATATAATTAGGAGTTCACCCAAACCTCTTGGGCTACGTCTCCGTGAGCTTTAGTCAACTCAACTGGTCTCTCTGGGATTATGGTAATATTTATTTTACAAGTTCCACACTCAACTCCATTGGTTTACAACTAAACCTATGGGTTTATAATACCATCTTATCCCCATTGTTTGGCTCTCTGGCTCTCGGCTCTTGGCTCTCAGCTCTAGCTCTTGGCTCTGGCTCTCGGCTCTGGCTCTCGGCTCTTAGCTCTGGTTCTCGGCTCTGGCTCTCAGCTCTTGGCTCTTAGGCTTTGCAACTCTGCTGCGTTTAGCTCTCTGGCTCTGCAACTCTGCTGTGCTCATCTCTTTGAGGAATCACCCCTTGGCCATCGCCCCTAATCTTTGGTGGCTTCTCTAGCTTTCTCTAGAACTACATCTTTGCCTCCAACCTCTGGTGGCTTTGCCTCTATCAGCTCTCTGAAGGGAAAAACTAGCTTCTTCATTTGGCTCTCTGGCCTTTGAGGAACCCTCCAACTCTACAACTTCCATCCATTCCTCTGTGTGCAATCATGAGGAATCATTCCTTTGTGGCTCTGCGCCTGACCCTCTAGCTCTCTGGCTCTATGGCTCTACGTCTGGCCCTCTGGCTCTGCATATTCTATAATGCATTCCTGTTACAAAATACCTACTTACAGTGTGGCACAGATGAATAGGAGCAATTTTACAATGGAAAAGACACAGTCAACCTCTTTTCGGACTAAATCCCAAATTAGCAATATAACGGAAATACATAGGAAAAATACATCGTGACCCGTTTAACTGAAACTCAAATAATATGTAATCAACCCTATAAGCCTTTCAGGTTTGTCCTTTCATCGCATATCGCAATCGCTTTGCGTAGGCCAAAACCCCAAATACACGGAAAATACAAAGAAAATCCGCAAATCTGGATTTCAAATATTATTCAATCATGTCTATAATCCTTATCGGGTCCGAGTCTAATCACATATTGCAATCTCTCAGTGAATGGCTCCTTTGTGTCACAATATGATCGCTGATCGCTAATCACTATTTTCCTATCACAATCGCTTTATCAGTGCTATTGTATCAGCGTATCACATTGTGCATTGGCCCTTTTTATCGTACGATCTAATTGTCGATCGCAATCGCATATTGCAAATGCATTGGTGTAGGGATCTGGGTTCTCTGTTCCTCCGATCGTCGATCGCCAATCGACACTTATCACATATTGCTAATTGAACCTTCGCAATGCCATGGGCCATGGTCCATCACCTTTGGTTATGTGCGATGCGATAAAGCATTCATCGCTTATCGCTAAACCCTCATGCCTTTGGCTAAGTCCTTCCCTTTGGATGTTTTGCGATGCAATATTTAATGTTCCCTTTATAATATATATATATGTGATATCAATGCTCCATATATATAGATATATTTTCAATGTGATGAACGTTGTGATGTGATAAACTTAAAGGAACGCACATATTTTCCCTTAAGTCCCATTTGATAAGAAATTGCCTCCTTTTCTAAGGATAATGGGCAAACTTCTTTTTACAATAACTTCTTCATTCGAAGTCCTTTTTAGCCCATTCAAATTGCGTTAGATTCAAAATGAAGAGATCTATGCAATGAGACTATTTTCAAAATCATCCAATGAATTTCATTTCTCCTCTGTGAGGAAAATTCATAGACTTAGAAGTCTATGTTAGATCCATTTTGGATCACGCCTTCCCACTAAAAAGCTTTTGGACTTCAAAAGACTAATATACTGATCTGAATAGTAAATGAGAGTACCTCACCCTCTTCATTCAGCCTCCATACACTTGCCTTGCATAGTGCCTCTGAACCAAAGCTTTTGAACACTTCCTTCCTGGATGTGCTTGTCCTCCTAGGAAGAACTGTCTTCCTCCTTGACTTCCTATAGAACTCCTACTGAGAAGGTCAAGGAAGGTAATTTGAACTTCTTTACCTTGATCATTGATCCAAGGTGGCTCAAACCAATGTGAAGTTACATCTGCTTTACAAAATTTTCATTTGTACATATTTGACATACTGTCAACAACAACTGTTAACAACAACAAGATTACAGACAACAACTTGATGGCCTAAACTTCTGCTTCATCAAAAGAAACAGATTACATATCTTGTGAACACCTCCATGTCTTTACATTTGCATACAAATAATTGACTAGATAACAAGCCAACAAAACATGCCTTTAAAAGAATTGACCCTTCAAGTCAAGCATGTAGAAAAAGAAACAATTGATCCTAAAGTTTTTTTTCAAAGATGAAACACTTCGTCATTATCTCCATCTTGGAGACCAAACCATTTTTTCCAAGTCAACATTAACATTACATGCATGCTTAAAAACAAAGCAACCAACCCTTCAAATTAATCACACATACATGTTCAAATACAAGGAAATCATCAACATCGTTGTGCTCATGCATGCATTTCATCCTTCAACTTTTTCTTAAGTACACTGTACTTTTGAAGCTGAAATGAAATATAATGTTTCATCCTTCAACTTTCACTTAAGTACACTATACTTTCGAAGCTGAAATGAACATAATGTTGCAGTAATAAAGTGAGTCTCCTACTCAACTTTTCCATTCACCTTCTCGGTAGAATCCTGCAACTTGCATCTCATTAACAAAGAAATGCAAATCTTAATTGGATAAGAATTATAACCATTTCTTACAAATCCATTTCAAAGGTCCTTCCTTTGTCTGCACATCAACATCAACATGTGAATCATCCTGAAACACATCATTTATGGAAACTTCCTTTCCATTCCTGCCATTTTCCCTTTCCACCTTCTTCAAGTTTCATGGAAGCATTGTTGGATTCAAAGTCGAACATTTTGCAGCAATATGTCCTCGCTTATGGTAATAAGTGAAACACATGTGCATCTTCTTGACAACATGATTTGCCTTGTCCAATGGACCCTTGGCTTTTTGCTTCCTTTCCTTCAAAAGTTTCCTGCATGTGGCCATTCTCTTCCAACATCTAGAAACATTATGGTTATCCGAACCACAAAAGGAACATGCAATTCTTTTCCCATGCTTATATGGAAACTTATCATGCCTATCATAATCAAAAGGAATATGATTATAACCAGATTTATACCTTTCTCTTTCACCTTTATTGACTTCATGAGGAGGTGAATTGAATGAAGAAGTAGATCCCTTTGGAACACCATAAACCTCTTCAATGGTTTTAGAGTTTCCACAACTCTCTTGTTCAAGTGTATGTTGATATACACCTTCTTTCTACAAAGTATGTTTCACACTATTGCATTCCCCAAGAATACAATCTTCACGATCTTGAGGTAGAAGACCTGCAATGAAACTCCTTCTTGGAACTGTTTTAATGGTCTTCATGGCAACTTTGGAACTTTCTCCATAAGCTTGTCCATAGCCAAGACCCAAATTCTTAGGCCTTTCCTCAACTATTATCGGCTCAACAATACCCTGTGCATGTTTTCCCAAGCCTTTTCCTTCATAGACCATCTTGGACATTAACTTGGAACCTATGCCTCTGGTATGTTTTTCAAAAGAACCAACATAAACATTCTTAGAGGAATTCAAAGACAAACTAGAATTATTTACCTCTTCTTCAAGCTGATACTTGACCAAGGCTTCTTTGGCAACAAAGTGATGTGTCTCCAACTCATGCATCCTTTCTAGGTCCATATTTGCAATATGAAGTTGTCTCTCCATTTCCTGCAATTTGTCAGAAAGCAACTATTGCTCTTCCTTCATGGAATTCAACTGCTCTCTAAGTATGATGCTCTTCCTTCCATCCTCATACATTTCTCTCACCATATCCATCATGGTGAACAAGTCTTGCTTCATGTCTTCATCAAAGACTCTTATGAAGAAAGAAGAATTTGAGGACTCACTTGTAGAAGTTGTCATTATCAAAATGAACAAAATAAATTCAAACAAGATTAACAAAGAGCTTATTCAAGAAACCTTTTGCAACAAACATCTTGTGCTTCAAGGATTACTTTGAGGTCCTTTGGGATAAGAAGAATGCCTTCAACCCTTCTTCCTTCATGTCCTCTCATAGACTTAGCTATCAATAGCTTTCCCTTCACCTCTGCAAACTCAAACAATAGTCAGTTTACAACAATCAAACACCTTTCAAGTCAACCAAGCATATATATTTCTCTGTCAATCAAGCATTCTGATCTGATACTACTTGCATCATGATACCATCTGCTCTAGTATAACTTAAACTCCAATATAACCAACTCATATATAACCTTCTTTGAAGGTGGGGTTAATCAACCTGATGTTCTCATACCACCTGATCTGAAATGGGGACCTAAAGGCTTCATGTCTAACTTACAAGAACCTCTCCCACTCCATATCTTATATATTCCCAAGATCTATTCTTATGATTGAAAATGCGGAATTAAAGGACTTGAAATAGGTGTATTCTTATGTTTGTTTTCAGACTATTCAAGTGCTTATGTGCATGTGCTTATGCTGGTATTTGAACACACATAACAATAAATAAAGTAGCAAATGAGAAAACACATAAGACAACAATATAATTAGGAGTTCACCCAAACCTCTTGGGCTACGTCTCCGTGAGCTCCAGTCAACTCAACTAGGCTCTCTAGGATTATGGTAATCTTTCTTTTACAAGTTCCACACTCAACTCCATTGGTTTACAACTAAACCTATGGGTTTAGAATACCATCTTATCCATGGTTGTTTGGCTCTCTAGCTCTCGGCTCTCGACTCTTGTCTCTTGGCTCTAGCTCTCGACTCTGGCTCTTGGCTCTTGCTCTCAGCTCTGGCTTTGGCTCTCAGCTCTTGGCTCTTGCTCTCAACTCTGGCTCTCAACTCTTGGCTCTCAAGCTTAGCAACTCTGTTGTGTTCAACTCTCTGGCTTTGCAATTCTGTCGCGCTCAACTCTCTGAGGAATCACCCCTTTGCCATCGCCCCAACCTCTGGTGGCTTCTCTGGCTTTTTCTGGAACTGCGGCTCTGCCTCCAACCTCTGATGGCTCTGCCTCTATCATCTCTTTGAAGGGAAAAACTAGCTTCTTTGTTTGGCTCTCTAGCCTTTGAGGAACCCTCCGACTCTACAACTTCCATCTGTTCCTCTGTGTGCAATCGTGAGGAATCATTCCTTTGTGGCTCTACGCCCAGCCCTCTAGCTCTCTAGCTTTGTGGCTCTACATTTGGCCCTCTGGCTCTGTGTCTTCTATAATGCATTCCTGTTACAAAACTCCCACTTACAGCATGGTACAGATGAATAAGAGCCATTTTACAATGGAAAAGACACAGTCGACCTCTTTTCGGACTAAATTCCAAATTAGCAATATAACGAAAATACACAAGAAAAATGCATCATGAGCCGTTTAACCGGAACTCAAATAATATGAAATTGCCCCTATAATCCTTTCGGGTCCATCCTTTCATCACATATTGCAATCGCTTTGCGTAGGCCAAAAACCCAAATATATGGAAAATACAAAAAAAATCCACAAATCTGGATTTCAAATATTATTCAATCGTATCTATAATCCTTATCGGGTCTAGGTCTGATCGCATATCGCAATCGTTGAGTGCATGGCTCCTCCATGTTGCGATCCAATCGTTGATTCCCTATCACAATCACTGTATCGGCACTATCGCATCGGCATATCGCTATCGGCGTATTGCATTGTGCATTGGCCCTTTTTATCGTGCGATCCAATTACCGATGCTGATCGCAATCACATATCGCAAATGCATTGGTGCAGGGGTCTGGGTGCTCTATTCCTCCAACGATCATCGATCGACGCTTATCGCATATCGCTTATCGGCCCTTCGCAATGCCATGGGCCATGGTCCATCACCTTTGGTTATGTGCAATGCGATAAAGTGTTCATCGTTTATCGCTAAATCCTCATGCCTTTGGTTAAGTCCTTCCCTTTGGATGTTTTGTGATGTGATATTTAATGTTCCCTTTATAATATATATATGTGTGTGTGTGTGTGTGTGATATCAATGCTCCATATATATATATATATATATATTATTTGTGATGTGATGAAGGTTTCGATGCAATAAACTTAAAGGAACACACATATTTTCCCTTAAGTCCCATTTGATAAGAAATTGCCTCCTTTTCTAAGGATAATGGGAAAACTTCGTTTTACAATAACTTCTTCATCTGAAGTCCATTTTAGCCCATTCAAATTGCATTAGATTTAGAATGAAGAGATCTATGTAATGAGACTATTTAAAAAATCATCCAATGACTTTCATTTTTCCTCTGTGAGGAAAATTCATAGACTTAAAAGTCTATGTTAGATCCATTTTGGATCAAGTATGCTAATCTGATCTTGTACTTAAAAAATGGATATGCTCCCCCGAATTTCAGTTACAAAAACAAATGTGCCTTAATATTAAAAGCAAAACACTTTGAAATCATTGATGATGTGTTATTCAGAAGAAATTATGATTCAATTTTATTAAGATTCCTAGAAAAGACTGAAGCACAAAACGTTTTGCAGGAATTACATGATGGTCTAGCAGGTGGACATTTTGGAGGAGATACTACAACTCACAAAATCATACATGCTAGATATTATTGGCCTACTTTGTTTAAAGATGCCCATGATTATGTCAGGAAATGCAAGATATGCCAAATTGCTAGTGGGAGACAAATGAAACCAGCCTTTCCTTTACAACCAGTAAACATTGAGCAACCATTTGAACAATGGGGGCTTGATATCATAGGAGAGATTGTTCCACATTCTTCCAAGCAACACAGATACATCCTTACAGCCACAGATTACTTCACAAAGTGGGTAGAAGCAATTCCATTAAAGGTAGCAAAATCTGATGCAATCATTGAGTTCATTGATCAATTCATCATTACCAGGTTTGGTGTACCTAATGCCCTCATTTTTGACAATGCATCTTATTTTTCTGGAAGAAGTATACTTGAATCTGCTCTTAAGAGAGGTTTTTAATTAAAATATTTTGCAAATTATTATCCTCAAGGTAATGGTTTGGCAGAATCAACTAATAAGAATCTCATTAAGATTATTAAAAGAACTGTTGATCAAAATCAAAAGAATTGGCATAAATCTTTACTATTTGCATTGTGGACAAATTGCGTAATTCAGAAGGCCTCAATAGGTACTTCTCCTTTTAACCTAGTGTATGGAAAAGAAGTTGTAATACCTTCAAACTTAGCACTCCCATCTCTAGCCCTAGTACAATTTATTGAAGAAAATCCTTCTTCCTTTATTCAATTAAGATTTGATCAAATCCTCAAATTAGAGGAAGAAAGAGAGAAGGCCAAAATCACTCATGCTAAACATCAACAAGTCATTAAATCTTCCTTTGATGCAAGTTCTACCAGCTCAAAAATTTTACAAATTGGTGATCTTGTGTTGAAATGGGACAAAGCACATGAAGATAAAGGTAAACATACCAAATTCCAAAAGATGTAGCTTGGACCATTTCAAGTCATTCAGAAGATAGGCTCATCAACGTTCATACTGCAAGATTTATCAGGAAAGACATATTATTTTCTTGTCAATTGGCTTACCTTATGGAAATTCTTATCTTAAGGAGGTAACCCCTTCTTACCTGTAAATATTCTTTATGCAAGCTTGTTTATTTTAGAAAATAATGTTGTAAATAGTCTTCCTTTGGCCTTTTACTATTAGAAAGCTCTCTAAGAGAATATTGTAAATACTAGCTTTCAATAGGTGGAAACCTTTAAGGAAATTATTACAGTTTTGGAAAGTTGAATGAAACATGAAACTCTGAGAACCTCTTTAAAGTTTGCAAAATCTTCCAAAAACTTTGAAAATACTATAAATCATTCTAAGTTTTATTAAAGTTAAGAGAGGTTATTTGTAAAAAGTAAAGACTTTTCCAAGCATAGCATCTACAACTCTAAAATTGTCATCCATAAACTCTTAAGGAGAAAGTCATTCACCCCATCCACTAAGTTTATGATTTTTCATAGTGTAATTCTAAAATATGTATGATATAAAATATAAGAGGTCTCATCATGAGCCTGCTTACCATGATCATAAGGAACTAATTAAACCGACACTATCAATACTGATTATCAAAACAGGGTAATGGCTTATAATCATAAGACAAGGGGTCTCATCACGAGCCAGCTTGTTCAATTCGATTACAACCAGTGATGGCATTGTTATAAGCTGGCTACAAAACCAAGACAATGGCTTTTTATCTTTAAAAAATCAAAAGAATATAAAAACAAAAAATATATGTAAACATATCTTTTTGAATTTATCTTTCAAAAGTTATGCTCTTAGATGGATGGGATAATGAATGATTTATGGTTAAAAGGTAACCCTGCCGAGACTATAGATGTTTGTTGGAAGCAGAGGCACTACTTGTGACAAAAGAGTAAATTTGAAAGCTAAGTTGGAACAGCCCCCTACTTTATCTTTATCAACCAATCAAAACTTGAAAAAACCAAAAATGTTTTTATTTTTAAGGGATTGCGAAAGAAAGTGCACAAAAAATTTGTTATTTTATTCAGAGTTAACTTTTGTTTAGCTATTCTTAGATGGTTTTCTTTATCCTGAATTGTTTCCAAACTTAGAAAGTTTTAGATATTGCATTATTTTCCAGAGATAACTATTTCTCCCAGTGAATTGCCAATTGTTGTGCTATACAACAACCCTCCCCATTTCAAAAAAAAAAAAAAAATCACATAAAACTTTAATAAGAAATGGGTCCCCTTTAGAATATAAATAAAATCAATGAAACATTTGAAAAAAAATTATAATAGGTCTTTTGCTTTTAGGATAAGTTAAATAACAATCGCAATGTGCAAATCTATTCAACCCATGAAATTCCTCTTGATAAGGTCTGATCCGATGTAAATTATAATAAAACCTTATCATAAAACAATTTTAAAAGGAGTATGTCGCATCGTGCAAATCCTTTGTTTCAATATTGGACTTAAGGTGTTCCATTGACATTCGCCAATGCGATAACTTCATCAGAAAATCGCATATCGCTACTTATCAAGAAACCCTTCCAATTGTTCATATAAATAGTCTGATGCAATTTCATTATTAAGCGCACTTTTCAATAAAGGTGAAATATGAGCTATTACGAACATTTGCAAGTTAAAGTTATAAATCAAAGATAAAGAAAAAATAAACAATTTATTAATTTTAAAATTCATCCCGCCTTCCCATGACATCTCAACATGAGTCGCAATCGCAAATATGCAATGGAAACATTTAAGCATAACACTTGTACCTCCCGATCCACGATATGCGATTATCGCTAATCAATGATTGGGAAGTCACGATAATTATTTTAAAAGGTCTGTTATAAATTTGTGATGTGATATGTCATTACGGCATTAAAGTGTCACGTTGGAAGTTGTAGGAAATCATTAAGAAAGAAACTATGGTTGAATCCTTCAAGGATTTCATCTATGGTAGCTTAATATATTAAAATCTGTATCACCCATTTTCACTTAATTGATGTTAGTCTTGTATGTTTTGTGTTAGCTTTGAACAAGTTTTTCCACTATTACATCCTTCTATTTCATTTTACAGAATGAATCTGAAGTCACCAATTCAACAAAAATGACTAAGAAATCTTGGAAAGTGAAGGTCCCGTCGTAACAAAAGATGAACCAGTAAAATTGGTGCTGATAGTTGATACTACCTGTGCGGGCCTTAGCAAGACTTCAAGGGAGAGTATATATAATTTACTCGAAGCCGAGAACCCAAGTGAAGTTGAAGAAAAAGGAGCAACATTTGGTTCAACTGATAAATCAGAAAATACTCTATACGATTTAGCCAGCTCTTTCCTCCACAAAATAGCAGCCCAAGCGAAAGTGTTACCATATAATGACATGGTGAGATGGGTTATATAAAGTATCAACATAACTGACAGGGCCTTCTATACAGCCAATGGAAGGATGTTCAGGACATTAAGGGCAAAAGATATCAAGAAGATGTATCAATTGCCAGACCCCCAGAAGAATTACAACAAGGCATTTTTAGAAGCTTTTGCCAAGGAAAACGATGTGGAGTCGGACCCTATCAAGCAGTGGAGGTATTTCCCAAATAAACATAAGCATGAATCTTCATGTATGTACTCCGTAGACTCCTTAGCATCTCCTTACTGCTATGCTGACGCTATGATATGTAGACTCTTTGGAGTCTCTGATTCAGCTAGGTTTTCTATAGAAATGGTGCCCTTAATGGAAGCTGCAATTAATTCTTATATCATGGATTGGGCAACCATTTTATCAGATAAAATGGACAGCCAAATCCTTGATTATAGAAGAAATAGGTTTGTGACTACCCGGACAATACCCCCATTCTATATGAGCACCTACATCATGGATAACATCTCGTTTCAATTCTAATTACCCCATTTTAGAATGGAAATGGACTCTTCAAGACCAAACTCATATTCATATCTCTCATAAGTATTTGTGGAAGGCCCATAATAAAGATCATCTATATAGAATTTGCCATGGTTTTTTTTTACCTATTCATCAAGCCATATTCGACAAACCTACTCCTCGGTTATCCGATGAGGCCAATATTGACCTAACATCAATCAGTAGTTGGTTCGGTGAAGAAAATTTCACCTACATTAGACCTTTTGGCAGCACCACAGACCCAAATGTTCTCCCCTTGTACATTTTCGATAAGCTATTGGCCATAGAAATAGCTTATCAAATAACAGAAAAAGGGATGTCCAGGAACCTCAAGGAGTCCAAGAAACAAATGTGGCCTTCATTCCCCCTCCGATGTGGTACTTACACACTGCATGACTTCAAACATGTAGAGAAAGAAACAGAGAAGATAAAAATCTTAAAGTTAGCAGTCATTCCCAAGAGACAGTGTGATCCAAAAGCAATGGCTTACAACTTTACCTCTCATGTGAAACTTGCCAAATTTGAACATGAGAAAGATGATTATGATGATTTGTTCACTTTAGTTGAGTTATTTTCTCAAGTAAAACATCTAGACAAGATCAAACTGGGAGTAGAGGGATTAGATAGATTTATGAAGTTCAGGATACAAAGGTTACAAACATTACATCTGGACTGGTTAAACACTACCCTTATGGTGTAGCAGGAAGGCCACAATGAAGAACAGACTCCTAAAAAGGAGAATACTCCTGAAAAGGAGAAGACCCCTAAAAGGGGGAAGAGTCCCGAGAAGGAGAAAACAAATGAAAGGACCACTGAGCTCCTAGATACTGATGTAAATATTGATGCCACCTTAATCAAGGAATGGGAGCAGTTCAATCAAATGATCAAGAACTAGAATGACTCCCAAAACCTCACTACACCAAAACTTTCCACAACACAGGAGCCTGTTGTTACTAATATTCCAATTGAAGGGGCAGTCATAACATCCAACATTCAGCAGGATATTGAAATAATTCCTGAGAATCCTACAAAAGAGATTGTATTAAAGCTAGAACAAATACCACCCCTGGATGTATTCTACAATCCAAACCGTAGGGTTGTGGTCAAAAGGCAAAGAAAAAGGAGAAAAACTGACCAAGGACCTCTTTCATCTCCTCATGCCAAACTGATGAATGTGGTAAGGAAAGACTCAGAAGTCAATCCTTCTGAGGATTTAACCAAGTTATCTCAGTGAATTAAAGAAAGAAGCCCTGGAAGTAACCAAAGGATCTAAGGATCGCCCAACTCGAAGGGCAATCGACAGAAGAAAAACAAAGGATTAGTCAACTTGAGCAACAGTTATCAGAGCAAATACAGTAGAATAAGCAACTAAATGAACAGTTGAATCAGGAGAAGCAAAAGATTGATCAGAAGGCTCTCCAAAAACAACAAAAGTTGTCTCAAGAACTCAACAAGCTTCAAACATCAATTTAGCATGAAAATAAGGCTAAAGAAGATCAAATTGCACAGATGCAATTACAGATAGATAAATTCAAGGGTTATCTAAAGGTTAGTGAATTCAAGAAAGAAGCCCTGAAAGTAACCAAAACCTTATCTCGACAGCTAAACATCCTTTGCCATAAAATATTATTGGTTGACCCATTATGTGCTATCTCTACATCACTTAATGAACAGGCAGTTGACACCAGACTGGAGTTTGAGAAAGCAGATGATAAGATAACAAATTTTCTCTCTTGGCAGAATTCAGAAGAAGGCATGGCTGCCAATTTACCAAAAATACAAGAATCACACAAGGAAATATTGTTTTTTAAGTGGGAATCACAGTTAATAAAAGCTGAAAGAGCGACTTCTAGAGCCAGGGCTACAATGAATGGTGTAATTGGGTTAGTAAATGACAACTTATATATGGCTAACTTGATCTCCTGTTGCTCTCCAGGAAACAAAAGCACTAGAAGAACAATGGAGATAGGAGCTAGCAAGTAGAGAAGAACAAATTGGCAAGGTGCAAAACTTGACATGGGATGAATTCTAGTTTTTCCTAGTCAAGTTGCATAGTCAACAGATGGCCACGGAATTCCTTTCTAACACAGTCAATCTCATGGTTCCCAAACTCTCTGATGCTACATACATAGTCCAACTACATTCCAGAATGAGTCACCCTCCAGAAATTCAGCCAATGTTCTCAATTTGTCAGCTGCAAGCGCAAGAGAACAAGTAGATACAACGGATCAGTTCAAAGGCTATTGCTTTGTTATTTTCATGAATCAAATCCCATATTTTCATGTTTATAGTTTTAATAGCTCATAGCGATTTTAATTGACAGTTAGTTTTTATTTTGATTATTTGAACCCTTTCATGTCTTTTAAGAAAGGGTCCTCAATTTGTATAATATTTGACTTGAGAAGTTGCACTTTTGTACTTCTAAATATTTTTAATCAATAGTGGATCAAGGTTCTGCATTTTTGTGAAAGAAGCTTTTCAAGACCTGCACTTCTGTATTTACTTGGAAGTTTTCTCAAATAAGAAAGTGGAATCAGAGTTTTATTTACATCGGAAGGATTCAAATGCATGCGGTATTCCTATCACTATTTTTATCTTGTTTCCTTATGTGATGAAGCATTTCTTTTAAAAGTTGCTATTGTTGATATATATGTATGTTTTTTCAAACAATTCTTTATCATATCATTTATGAAGATTTAGAATTGTTAACCTTTGAATATATATGTCAACGATATACATTGTAATGAATGCAATATGCTTTTATTATTACTTCATTTAACTTTTTAAATGAAGTAATCATTATATGAGTGCATCTTTCTATTGATAAATAAGCCATCTATATGATTATGTGTCTATTAGAAATAATCAAAAATCGCATTGTTTACAGAAATACCCGAGTTATATAAATATATTTGTATATTTTGAGCTATAGGTTAAAACATTTATCCTCTCCATTATACATTACAAAACAACCATTCATTAAGGGAAATTGGTCCCATAATTATCCAGTCAGAGCCACCACACGAAACGGAAAAGGAACTTTACTAAGGTTCAGACCGGGTGGTTATCCCCAATGTTGGTGCTAGGATTTTAGAGGCATCAACAGGGCCCGAACTTAGATATTCACATGTGGAAAAGTTGTCCTTAGTAGTTGCCCTTGTTTTCAACTGCTTCCAACATTATATATTGTTGCGACAGACTACTGTCATAACCTTAGAGAATCCCATGAGACACATTTTGTCTTGTCAAGTCATTAGAGGAAAATATTCCAAATCGATAGTGATCCTCCAACAATTTGAGTTGGTTTTCACTGCTGCCAAGGCAATAAATTCCTTAGTCTTTGCCTAACTTTTGTCAGATTTTCCCATTGTCGATCATAACGAGATAAACCATGATCCTCTCTCGGATGAAGATGTCTATCTTATCGACTCTACTAACCCTTGGTATGGTGACATTATTGCCTACCGCCAAGCACAACATTTCTACACTGAACTATTGTCAGGTGATCGTCGTCGCATCCACCACAAATCACGACACTATTTAGTGCTTAACGATACGTTATATCGCCATGTTGATGATATCGTTCTTCGATGTTGCCTCACTCATGAAGAGGAAAAACACATTTTAAATGACTTCCATGCTGGGGCATATGGTGGTCATCTTTCTATCATATCTACTGCTCAGAAAATTTTGCGCGCAAGCTACTACTGGCCAACCTTGTTCAAATATTATATCAAGGCTATCCAGAAGTGCCACCCTTGTCAAGTGTTTACAAAGAAAATGTGCGCTCCTCTGGCCCTTTTGCACCTGGTAATCTCCGTCGACCCCTTTGCCAAATGGGGGATAGACTTCATCACTTGCAACCCCACTTCCTCTGTTGGACACAACTACATTATCGTAACTATGGAATATTTCACGAAATGGGCCGAAGTCCTTCCCACTTTCCAGGTCAATGGAGAAACCGCGACATTATTCATGTTCAATCAGGTCATCTTTTGCTTCGGTGTGCCCCGCACGATCATTACAGACCATGGCTCTCATTTTCAGAATCACGTGATGTCTGACTTAACATCATTGCTCATTGTTCGCCACGATCAATCATTCTCCTACTACCCCCAAGCTAATGGCCAAGTAGAAGTCGTCAATGGCGTCTTAAAAACCATGATCCACCAATTAGTAGGGAATCATAAAACCCATCGACATTGAATGTTATGTCCTATGTTGTGGGCATACTGAACTTCAGTAAAAATTGCTACAGGCCTTACATCTTTTCAACTAGCTTATGGCCTAGAATCAATTTTACCAATTGAGTGTCAGATTCCTTCCTTACAGATCATTGTTGAACTCAAGCCCAGCACCACTGCCGAAGAAGAGCACCTGATATACCTAAATCAACTGGATGAAACCCGTCAAGATGCCAAATTAGCACTCGAAGCCCACAAGTGTTGAGTCAAAGCCAGTGCGACAAGAAGGTCAAGCCTCGTTCTTACCAAGAGGGAGATCTTGTTTTACTCTACGATAAAAAACATGACCTCTTGGGGGCAGGAATGCTTCAACCCTTATGGATAGGTCCATATGTTGTCATGAGAGCCCTCTCAAAACGGGCATATGAAATTTAGGACTGGGAAGGAGTCCCACTCGCTGAGCCCCGAAATGGGCTCTATCTGAAAACGTATTATGCCTAGTACTACACTAGCAATGTGCTTTGTAATTTTATGTATTTATAAGTTTTGCTTATTTTTTATGTGACTGGATTTTTTGGTATTTCTTGAAGTATTTGTCTCATACATATTTCTCATTGTGCAGATGTCTTCATTACCCTTAGCATACGTAGGATACGTAGATGGTGTCAGTCATCACACACGGCACATTGCATCAACTACTTGGGTCATTTACACACCTAAGTTGGAACTACTTTGTTCCAGAGGACTCTTTCTTGGTACTGCCACCAACAATATTGCTGAGTACATGTTTGTAATTTCACTTCTCACTGAAGCATCATCAAGGGACATCTCCAATCTGATGGTCAGGTTAGACTCTTAGCTTGTTGTTATGCAATTGACAAATCATTATCACATTCATAATCCAATCTTGTTACGTCATTATTTAAGGGTACAAATCTTGGAACGTCAATTTGATTTTATTACATATGAACACATTCCTCGAGAATTTAATACAGTTGTTGATTCATTGGAAAACTCTGTGTTAGATTGGCATATGTCTCATTCATTATAGATAAATGTATGAAAGTAAATATTTACACAGTTAAAAATTTACAAAAACACTTAAAAAAAAATTACATCATAAAATACCAATATATATATATATATTTATATATATATTATATATAATTATATATATATATATATATTATTATATATATATTATATATATATTTATTATATATATCGAATCTAGTATTTTACATTAGAAAATTTCCCAAAACTTGGGTGTTTTAAGTACAAAATGGCTACTAAGCCTAGCTATAAACACCTGCTAGATATACCATGCGTCTACTAATAGAGCCTGCTGCTCATGAAAAGACAATATTGCTCTATCTATCCTCCAAAGAGGAACCAAAAACCGCTCAGGCACACCAATTGTATGTCGCTGCATGTGAGCAGGGATCTCCCTCATAGGAAGGGGGGGCTCACCCATGCTCAAGCCCTTCAAGTTCCTCAGAACCTTGCGAAGACTCTCAACATCACCCTTGCCTTTGGGTAGTTGGCCTCCTCACCTACAGGTCTCACAGGTGCCACATCTGCGTCAAGAAAAAAGCTTCATGTCAGTACTTGTTCACCCATAAAATCAACAAAAACATAACCTAAACATTCAAAAGCTTAAAAATACTTTAATTACTCTCAAATAAACCTTCTTACCTTGAGGCCCCCAGTGTGTACTAGGGCACAAAATCACTTTAGGATCACCTATGATTTCCATGCCCCTGTAGGCATGGTTATCTATCATCACAATCTGATCACTAAGCCATTCGAAGAAATCCTCTTCAAAAAAATTATGAATGGGTCCTCCTCCTATGTAAGGATCGAGCAATGCCCATCACTTCTACCTAGGCTCCCTCCGATGAAGGGGACCTAAGCTCATCCGTGAGCGCATAACTAGCACCCTTTCAAGTATGAAGGAGACAAAGTGAGTGTTGTACTCTGTTGGGTCTGGGTCTTACATGTAGTCAACTCTACCTTCAACTGATGAAGCATCACCTCACACCAGTTGAAGATCTGCGTCTATACACAGTCAAATGTAAGAAATAGTTGGGCCTTTGTCGCGACATGGGGACTTTTAGACCCTGTTAAACACACAATCATCCATAAAATGGCCCTCATAAATATGGATCTGATCCTCTCTATAGGGACTCTGTTGTTGACAAGTCTGCTCTCAGGGATACAATTAGCTCAGACCAACTCTAAAGTAGATTAGGGATCAGGCCTACCACCAGTCAAGTTTTCCCATGCTCCTTTGCATGAAAAACCTATCAAGAAATATATGTCATCTCCGTCAATAGCTAGCTCATGGTCCACGATCCTGAACACCTGTTCGTGTTCATCCCAGCGCTGAATAATCCATCTAGAAAGGTCCTCCTGACCTTTCATCAAGTCCAACTGTGCATAATTCATCAAACCACATCGACGTAATGCAAGTATGCAAGCTGGATCATTTTGCATAAGCAATTCTTGTCGATCATGGGCCCGCTCTCTCCATAAACTAGTCATAATGGCTCAAAACCTGCACAAATCAACCCAAAAATCAGTGCAAATGGCGCAAAAATGCTTAAGAAATCACTTCCTAGGATTTTTGGGTGCTCCCTCATGCACTAATGCCCCTCCTAGTGGAAAACAGGGAGGATTAACACCCTCCCCAAGGTCGTAAATGGCGTTTAATGCTCCCTACAGACCTGGAAGGGGCATTAAGCGTAATAAATTATCTAGGGCTCCCCATATCTCTAAAAATCAACCCCAAAAGTAGTTTAAAAAGGTTGAGTAATGCAATATAAGGGTTTTTTCATCTACTTGAGACTGAGGACATGTCAAATGGTTGCCCGGATTGCCCACAATCATTCGTGGAAAATCTACTCCTCTTTAGCTCCAAAACACACTCACAGCTCTCAAATGATGCAAATGGTGAAAGTGGAGGCTCAAGAACTCCCTTATAGTCACTTTGGAGACATGAATTATCTTAATTGAAGTCATTAAAGTAGAAGTAGTCCATTTCCTATTATATTTATCATGCGCCATGACACCATATTGGCGGAAATTGCTCATGTTTTGACGAAAGAACTTTCTGGGTTGAACGACAGAAATGAACATGTTCTATTCTCAATGAGCGCTTTCTTTTATGGGATGTTTTCTCACTCTTAAACTGAAAAATCCCCGAGTTTTTCATCTTCGGGCTCATTAAACACCTACGACTATGGTCTGAGCAACTCCTTTTCTCTCTTTTTCTAGCTCACTAAACTGAAAAAGATCGACTGAGCATTATTTCTGGGGACTTTTTTCTCGCTCATAAAATTGGAAAAACCCCGAGTTGCTTCTTCAAGCTCATTGAAAACTTATGAAGAAGCTCTGGGCATTCTTTTTAGGAAATTTTCTCCCTCGTTAAATCGAAAAAACCCCAAGTTTTCATCATCGGGCTCATTAAAAACCTACAATGATGATATGAGCACTTTCTTTTTGGGACTATTTCTTGCTCTTAAATTGAAAAATCCCTGAGCTTTTCCCTCCTTTGGGATCATTAAATCTACAAAGAAGGAATGAGCAGTTCTTTTACCTCTTTTTCCTCGCTCACTAAACTGAAAAATATACCTCGATTTTTCTTCATTTGACTCATTAAAATTCGATGAAGGTTTATTGTTTGTCATCCTGTGATTCATTAAAATTTCATGACAAATATCGAGTTTACTCTGTCTCCTCATACCCGTAACGAAATGAGGCAAATATCAATTGAGCATAGGTTTCTCTTTATCCGGACTTAGTAGATTAACTTAACAAAAAGGAACCTTTTTGGGTATACTATTAAACCTTTGTCACACCCTGTTAACAACTATGACAAAGGGACCACCCTGGAGTCATTCTTTATGATCTTTTCAGACTCTCGAAATATGAAAATACCATCGATTTGTCCCGTCTAGACTAATTAAATTAAACAGATGAGGAATGGAGTCTCTCTTTACGATCTTTTCAAACTCTTGAAACATGAAAAGACCAATTAGTTTTATTGTCTAGACTCATTAAACTAATCAGATAGGGCATAGGGTCGCTCTTTTATGATCCTTTTCAGACTCCTAAAACATGAAAAGACCGATGATTTTACCCATCTAGACTCACTAAAATAATCAGATGGGGAAAGTGGACAATACAATTGATTTTTTTTCGATATTTTGAAAAGATTTTTTTGGCATCGGTCGCTCCCTTGAACATGGCACTCCCTCAGATAAACCTTCCTTGTGACGGCCTCTCAATATGGACCTTACTATCCTATGAGTTTAGCCGATATACCCCGATGTTCTTGCATCTCTGTATCCTAACACTCTTTAGTGTTCATGAGTCTAGTGTTGCATGGTTAAAATTGTTGTCATGCCTTCTATTGTTCAAGGGAAAACCTTTATCTTCTGTTTCCTCCATCAAACCATCAAGCATATCCTATCATCATGCCCTCTGCTGCTTTGACCCAATGCTCAAAAGATTCCTCAAAAAACAATCATTTTTGTCCCATTTCATGTTGACTAATGTAGGACACCTTATTTCCTACCTTTCAACAGGTCTCTTCCTATCAACTTCAGCACTCTATCTAGGAAGAAGTCCCAGAAACACTTCAGTGACTTGGTACTTGCAGACATCAGTGGAAGGTCACCTTGTGTTTGGTCAGGGGTTTCCATTATTGGATCATGGTTAAACGATTATACAAGTGTTCGACGACAAAAACATTATTCACACCTACTAAACTGTACTGTGCATCTTAGAGACCATCACGATTATCGGTGGCCATCCTCGCATCTGTTAACAGTCTCCATTATTGACTGGTGATCAGACGATTTTGTGCATGTTTTTCCTCAATGCCTATATTTACATGTATCGATCTATGTTGTTGTGGTGAAGCGGAAATCAAGACCTTGGGTAGAGGCTTACATCACTCAGCCTTGTTTCCTCTCCTAAGTTGTGTTTATTTTTTTTTGGAGACAACTCATCAGAATGATCCTATTATGACACAGGTTCTGCATTATTCTTATCGGCGGCTAGCACTGTCATATCTCTTTATTGAGAAAATCACTCTGACATAGCTACTGAGTGTGGGAATGCCCGAATCAGGACATGATTTTAGTTGTTTTATATATATGTGTTGTATCAGGTTTCTTGTACCACCCGAAGCTCTGATCCTCTCTCTCTCTTTTTTTCCAAAAAAAAGGACAGTTAAATAATAAAATATTTCGGCCATCGTTGCAGCCTCTGATCACACTTTAGGGTGTATTTGTTATACAGGAAAATGACCTCCTCACCAGCTTAGAGGAGAAAGACATGATGACTAAAGGACTGACCAAGTTCACATGCCCAATTGTCAAGCTAACATTGTCTAGGCACTAGCAACCTGCTTTATAAAGCTTCCTAGCAAGGCTAAGGGTGTGTTAGTACCTAGGGTAACTTTGTCTATTACCTCGAGAAGAGAATTAGTGAACCTTAATGAGTTTCTATGGGTCAAGGGAACAAGTTGACTGAGAAATATCCCAAGATTCAATCCTATGTCATCTCACAATAGTAGGGAAACATCATAACTCGACCTATTTGGAGGAATTACTAATTCCTAATAGAGTCTACAAACGGGAAAGAGCATAAAGGCATAGAAACATCACTGCTTTTTCCTAATGGAACTCGTGAAGGACTTGGCAAACCTATCCTCACATGCTCTATATGCAAGGCTAGGGCCATTGTGAAAGGGGTCAAACCATTTGAAAGGATTGCCTATTTGACTATTGAGCATAGTCTTAGACTAAGGCATCATAAGAGGTTAAGAGGGGAGAGAGAGAGAGAGGAGCTAGAGGGGTAAGGGAAGTTTGATACAACCGATGATTGTAATCACTCTTTTCTACATCAATATAGAATTGCAATTGTGTTGTCCACTCCACGATGTTAGTAGTATATCTTGTTTATATGTTCATGCAATGTCGTTATTATGAGCAGCTTAGGTATATGCAACTAGATATATTTACATGTTTATGCATTGTTTATTAAGGTTTTATGATGTGATATTACACTTGTCTTATCTATGTGCAGGTTTTGATCTGGAGTTGGCTCAGGGGTCTTCCACCTAGCTACATTGCTCTCTCCAGCAACACCACACTAAGACTTGAGGTAATAAGTCCTTCCCAATTTGATATTCATTTGTTAAGCATAGATATGCATGCATCTTTGTGACAACTACAGCTAATATTTCTTCCAAGGATCCCGGGAAGATCCTTGAGGGTTTCTACATCATCCAAACACTCGTGCATTAATCCCTATAGCACATTAGTGGTTTTTAAGGGTCACTAGTTGATGGATGAAGAGATAATTAGGAGAAAAATTCTCTTATGGGTCACCCACTTTTGGTGGGTAACAAATTTGAGATCTCTTAAAATCATCGAGTTGTTGGTCAAAATCACTTGGATTTATGTGTTGATGGACATAATTCATTAATTTTTTTTTATGTATAAATAGTCCAAATCTATTCCCGAGGCCCATCTTTGTTGGTTTGTGGCTTTCATCGGAGGAATTTTTCAATCACCTTGAGGCTTGTCTAAAGGTTTGAGTCAATATAAGTCCATGAACCAACCTAAGATTCTAAGGTAAATCGTAGGCCTAATTTGAGATAGATCAAAGTTTGTTCGTGGCACCTTTTCTAAGAAAGAGTAAAGTTGTTTGTGGATCCTCTCTTGAGGCCTATTTGTGAGTTGTCTAAGACGATGTTTCAATTCTGAGGAATTCCAAATCTGAGTCTAAGGGAGATCCAAATCATAGGCTTGTTGAATAATTTGAATGTTCCTCTTAAATTGATCAAATCTTCTCATTAAAGGAAATTTGAGGCACTTTAAGGACTTGACCAAAGCCATTGTTGAAGGCTCATTTGAGATAGGATTGGAGGTTTGTACTCACTAGCTCTGAGGGCATGGAAAAGGAGTTGTTTAAGGTTTCATTTAAGAGAAGTTTTTCTTGTAAAATAGCCATATATGAAGGTAATGAATTTCTTTGACACATTTCAGTACTATAATTGTTGAGCAGTCTTTAATAAAGTACTCTTGAAGAATGATATTTGCAATGACAAGACAATGATACATGAGAAAAGTTATGTTAAGCATATAATGACAGAAGTTGAAAATATTGATATCGTTGTATTTGGATCATTGTCCCGAGTACGAGAGCCCTATATATATATATATATATCTATATATATATATATATATATATATATATATATATATATATATATATATATATATATATATATATATATATATATATATATATATATATATATATATATAGATATAATTTTATTGTTGAGGGTGGAAAGGTTGTGCTAAAGAAGGAAGTTCAAAGCTTACTTCAAGAGGTTGCCACATCCTTCCAGTGGATGTTTGTAAACTAGGGATTGTAACTCCTTTCGGTAATGGCTAGTAAATAACTTGGGGTTGTAGCCCTTCTAATTCTAGATGGTAACATGAACATTGTATATCCCCTTGTAATATAAATAAAGCTTTCATATAATTATTGTGTATTCTTTGATGTGATTTTATTGGTTAATTCTCTGTAATATTTAATTGTTCAAATTTATGAAATATTGATTTCTCCCCCCCCCCGGCCACCCTTAGTATTTCAAATAATTGGTATCAGAGTAGTTTCCTTCATCATGGTTTAAGTTTTGGAGAGAATATCTTGGGAATAATGTGGGATAGGCAAAAAGGTTAGCCTTCAAATGATCCAAGGAAAAATAAAAGGAAGTCTCCTTTTTTGTTATGATTCCAATTCATTTTAAAGACATTAAGGATGAAGTAGTTCATGTTGACCTAGTCTCCTTATCTCAGCCAAATCTCTTACCTGACATAAGCTCATAAAGTATGATAGATCCATACAAAGAAGCCTATGAAAGGGAAGGCATAGTAGATTTCAAAGGAGAGCTTATATCTTCTCTACAAGAAATTGAGACTTACAAATTGACATAGAAGAAGAAGATAAATGAGAAGAGATTCTGATAAGGCATCTTAAAGAAAAATACAAGGATTTTAACAAGCTACAAGTGAAATGTGATCAACAATAAAGAAGAATTAAAGAAGAAACTATCTACTTGAAGAAGCAAGAATAAATGAAGAAGTGACCAAATTCTAGCTAAAGAAGAAGGAAGAAGATTGTGAGAAGTGTGAAGAAGAAGTTGTATCTTCAAAGCTTAAAGTCAACAAGCTCAATAAAAAGTTGAAAGTCTTGCAAGGGCTAGATAACATTGCCAATTGCAACAAATCAAGGCTAGGTGAACCTTCATGCAAAGAAGACACAAGCCCTAAGTCCCCAAAAGAAAAATTTAAAGAAAAACTTGAAATCATAATCTTTGACCTCAAGTGGCCAAGTAAAAACCATAAGAAGCATGAAGTTGCTAATCCAAGAAGATATGTTAATGTTATCATGATGACACCTTACAAAGAAGAGTAGTAAAATATTAGACCTCCTTGAAGTCACTACAATTTCAAAAGACCATCATGGCAATCCAACACATCAAGGTAACAAAGTATATTTTTTGGTTGTTATTCATGTACAAATTTTGGGATAAGGCTATGGATTGAACAACTCATAGCAGGGTTAAAAACAAAGAATATCATCAAAACCCTAAAAGTGTGTTTAGAACCAAATAAGTCAATAAATTATCTAGCAAAAGGTACACAACAATTTCTCCATTCTTTAGGTACAACACAAAATGCTTTAAATGCCATAACTTTGGACATCTTGCACAAGGTTGCAAACATGACCTAAAGTAGACTCCTAAGTAGATTAGCAAGAATGAAAACCCACTAAGGTTTGGAGATGAAAACATTTCGAAGAAGAAATATCATCAGGGGGAGTAGCCCAACAAAAGAAAGACGCCCTTTTCAATTGATGTCAAAGGGGGAGAGAGAGAAATGGAAGTACAACATGGAAACAAAGGAAGTGAAGCGTGGATATATGGGGAGCATGATGACAGAGGGAGCATGAGTTTTGATATCAATTACAAAGGGGAAGATTATTGGAAGAAATTGTCATCGATATCAAAGAGTGAATGGGCCATCATTTGTTTAGACATTTCCATGCACAAATTAGTGAATTTGGACAAAAGGACCCTTTAGATTGGTAGTCCTTGTCATGCCATTTTTTTTTTATAAGTGCCACATCTTATGGGTCCTCTCAGTTGTAGAGATATTGATATTTTAAGTTTGATGTCCCAAGGATGGGTTTAACACCTACACCTTTGCCCCCAAATATTTATGACCTTAACGCTTCATTAATGCCCTAGGAGAAGGTCTAGAAATGTAAATTAAACTAGCCTATGTTGTAATAAGGAATTAATGGGGGGGGGGGGGGGGGGGGGGTTGGGGGTGAATCAATAATTAGTGAGCCTTTCAAATTTTAAAATCAATTCTTATTTTTTCTTTCAATATTGACAATTACTCATGTGATGAATTTCAACATAATACATAGGAAACAACGTAAACAATTCGCATGAACACACAAGCCATCAAATTGAGCAACATGCATATATTGACACATAAATTTTATGTGGAAACCCAAAGAGAGAGAACCACCAATTTGTTTGTTATTATGTAATTTAAACACCTACTTAATTACATCAATTTATTTGTGAGCACCCACTCATTGGAGGCCCCAACACCCTTTAAGTTAGCAAGCCACAACTTGCTAAGAGGCACCAACCTGTTATGAATGCAAGCACCACCAACTTTAGCTAACATTTCTACTTGTAATACAATTTTTAGACAAAGAAAACAGAGGCCAATAAAAATTGAATAGAAATACAAAAACTTGGTTAGAAATTTCAGGCAACACCTTCCTCTCTGCACAACATACCTTCTTCACACTGCACCCTTCACTCCTCAATCAACTGTGATATCAAACCTCAATTATTTGGTATAAAAATCAGTTCCCTGAAACCATCTCCCTTTTGTTCACACCCACTTACTTCTAGCATCTCACTCTCTTCACACCACATACCCAACTACCCTATTGACTCAATGTTTTCTGAACTCTTTTTTCTCCAATGGCATAGTGAATGATGCACACTTTCAACTCATCAACTACCACCTTCAATGCACACCATGGAACTATGGTCTTCATTTAAGATTTTTTGTATGGGATTCGTTCACTCAACCATCTGGCACGTGTATGATATCCATTACATCTTTCTAAGCCTTTGTTCTACAGTTTCGATTGTAACAGGTTTAAGACTAGATTTTGAAGGTTTTACAATCCCTATAATTAATCCTCAGCTACATCATTATTCTTGCTTGTCTAGACAACATGGTTCTCCATTCATTGTTTTGTAGGTCAGGGTCCATGTTTTCTTGCATCCTAATACTCTGTAGGTTTCATTGGTTTTAGATTTGTAAGACTTCTCCAGGTCTATTAGTACAACACTAAAGATATTTAATACTCAACATGGCTCTCTTTAATGTGGAAGTTGCACTATTAATTATCTAAGCTTCTCATGGTCCTCATTTCCTACATCTCAACTTTCTACAAATTCCATTTAATATAGGTTGGTCAGTTGGAAGTTTGTGGGTCAGTCGACTCCACCTAGTATGCGTCTTTGTTTTACTTCTGACTGCTCGACTCGACCTTGCAGCCTGACTTGGATCCACTTCCATTGATTTTACTTGTTCAGCGACAAAACCAAAAACAGGAAAAAAACCTTTTAAATCCCCCCCCCACCACTAGCATGAACTTTGAGGACTTGTCATGTCATTAGCTTACATTATTCTGACATCATTTGGGCCACATGGACCCTTTTCCATGGTTATACATTTCACCTAGAGTTGGCCCTCTTGGCGTCTTGAAAATTCCAAAAACACTCACCATGTGTTGTCTTCCTCTGTTGTCATGTCAGCCTGAGTGTTAGGTCCCTATAATACTAGTGATTACCCCATTACTATTCTAGTTGTATCCCTTATTAATATTGTTGTGCCCCTATTGTCCCCATATTGTTATTATTGTGCCCCATAGAATCCCTCTATTGTTATTTTTGTGCCTTTATATTATTATTGTTAGGTTGGCTGGGTTATATTGTGACTCCTTAGACTCCTATATATAGAAAGGAGGTTTTTTCATTTGAATC